>BMAT01004146.1:438215-448920 GCA_019649035.1 Elysia marginata | reverse complement strand
AGAGAGAGAGAGAGAGAGAGAAAGGAACAGAGGAAAACAGGCAAAGATGGAGAAAGGTAGAACTGAACTGCGGGAAATAATTCTTAGGAGAGGGAAAAACTGCGATTGACAATACAGCTCTGATGTTAAATTAGATGTCTTAGTCAGAATGGGAGAGAGAAATTTAAAAAACTCAGCTTCATTTTTTTTTATTTTTATAAAAGTAAAATCTCCCTTGTTGACTTCTGGCTCTATTTAGGTGAAGATTTTTTTCTGAAGAGCTAAACTACTGTGATTAAAAAATTAAGTACAGCTTAACCTAATCACTTGGCCCCAAACAAAAGCTATACCTTTTGACAAAAGAAAAAATGTAGCTTACTAGCACATTTTTTTTAATCCCCATTTGGCTCTGTTTTTATTCCAGGCTGTTTAAAATGTTTTGAAACCTGATCCCAGAAGTATTGTCTGTTTGTTACTTTTGCTAGCTGTGTCATGTTATCCTTCCAGATATAAAATTTCTAAATCGAGATATGTTAAAACATAACAGTTATTGTTTTCATCAATAAGTTTCCCTCTCTCTGGTATTCACGTAAAAAAAATAATTTTAAACTGAAGAAGGAAAAGACTGAGAGAAGAAGTGACACTTTCTGTTCATTATTGCTCATATGCACTCATTTCCAAACTTTTCCGATTAGATTTAAGATTATGGTAAGTAGAATAATATAGCAGAGTAAGGAAGAAAACAGCTATAGCAAAGACCTTGATTACTGTAAGTGTGGCAAATCTTCTACCGCAAACCAATGTTAGCCTGTGAATTCGGTTAATCCTATGTAAGCTTGTAAATTGTCTGCAAAATTGGGATGGCCTCAATGAAAAAATAGTCATACTTTGGTCGAGTTTATCGTGCTCTGATACAAAGATTCATCTCCCTACTCCTCAGCATAGCCAAGACTGTGTTCTAAAAAGAAGGAAATAAGCTAATCGCCTCTTCATAAAGATTTGAACGAACAAAGTGATTTGTAACATATAGCTACTGCAAAAAGAAAACGAGATTTATTATAATATCACTTTGTCCCAACAAGGCATAGCCACCGACTCTAAACAATCCCCTGTGTTTTGAGGCCTATTTACTTTTGAATAAATCTTTGCATAAAGGGTTTCAGAGCAAAATTAGACGAATTCGTTTAAAAATTGCCGGTTTTTTCATGTATATTTTAACTATCGGGGAAAGTAAAGATTCCATAACCCTACCTACAGACGTATCTATTGTTTCTGCAATGATAACTTATAAAAAAGAAGAAAAATTTTAACATAGAGATTATTGAAATGATTACAACATGGTAAGAATAGCGTTTAACAAACCAGGAATTTTCGGGATAAAACCAACCACCTCGTGCTTTTTGTTTAGTTCACTTGTATGACCATATCATTTATATGATCATTAAATCATGGCTCATTAATGCTGAAATATTTATGGACAATTAAAAAGGACCAGCCTAACCATCTCACTTCGTTGTTTAATGTCTACACATAACATATAAAAATTATTCCGCCATTGGCAAACTGGCAAGAATCTTGAAAAAGGAAAAGATTTAGATTCTACCTCATAATAGATAACGTCTATTCAACTCCAGGCAGGCCATTAGGTATGGGAACTTCAATGAAAATAAAGAAAAAGTCGTCTTAGTCTAAAAGTTTTGGAACATCAAAGTACATGACAAAACTAGGACGTTCAACATATTTGCAGAATTCAAAAAGAGAGCGAAGAAAGGTCTTCATTGTTGAAAATTGGATCTCTTTGGCGCCATCATAACGCACGATTGCGACTAATGATGCTGGCAATGAAATCAGCACTGGTGGTTGCCAAGAGGGTGCCTCTCGGTGCAGAGTCTCATCGCACCAATTAATGTACGCACCTCAAAGAGTGTGTTTGCCTGAGGTTCTTCTCGTGCTCCCGTTACAAGCTCCTCTGTTCTCTCGGTACACAATCTCACAAGGCGAGCGTCCCTCTGATCTCAACTTGTCTCAAAATTGTACCCTCGATGGGAACTAAGGCTAGATCTATTGCATAAATTAATTTTCCTCAACCATTTTCATAAAAATGCGTCCTTCACTTAATCACAATTTTGGGATATTTATAGTCTGGCTTTACATACCGAATGGGAATACTTATTTTTACCTGTTCTATTAGCGCCGCCAAAAGCCGCCCGGAGCCTACTATATGTCTTCTTTAAGGTCATAGCTCTAAACTTTATCGTCACTTCTAACTGCCGCGCAAAGCCGCCTAGAGCTGTCTGAAGCCCATCAATATCTTTTTTAAAGGACCATACGCAAGGTTTTATGCCTTCATCTTGCCCAAAACTGGTTGCAATACTGTACATTCCTGTAAAAGTTGCTTCAATTGTTTAAGTCTTTTTCATTGAGTCTGTTATCTTTGAAATGTTATTCTAGTCTGTTGGGGGAAAGGCTGTGGAGCACGTAGTCTGGATCTAGATGGAATTGAACGACTACAAGTTATAAGCGGCAATTTGCAAGAGTCCATATGAGTGCTGCTTTCCAGACGGCCTCCGAATGCCCTCGGACAACAATTTTCGACCCATTTTAATGCTTTATTTTAAAAGAAATCTTTTTAATCTGGTCAACAAACTCTCTTTGCTTTATCCCACTTTGAAACTACCGCGCTGTAACTCAATTTATGTTCAACAAGGAAGGGAAACACTAAGTATTAGAACAAATGTTTGTGTGTTAAGGTTAAAAAGGTGGACCAAGCGATGAGGACATAACTTAATAAACAACAACAACAAAAAAAGATAAATACATAACGCTTTAATATCAGAAACAGTATTGAGACATGCAACTTATATGACAACCAAATGGTCGATGCACTTTTTTAAATTACATTATATTTGATTGAGGAGAAAACTAAACACTGCTTAGAAAGTGATCTGACCTGAAGTTCAGCCATCACCAGAGGATGCAATCTTTTCATTCACAAGACTACCATGAGACCAGGTGTACGATGCGTTCAAAGATACGTTTCTTTACAATAACTAACAAAGTTACCTTATTTCTTCCAATCCATGACCATTTTTTTCTCTTATTTATTCTTCATCCTTCGTTCCCTCGACTTCTATCACCTCGAAAAATCAACAGCTTAAATAAACGTAGCACTCGAGTGTCCCATGACGCCGGCCGTTCTATAAGATAATCAAGCGATCTTGCTCGTCCTTCCGTTCTAGACCAATTTTTCGCTACCACGTTAAATCTGTTTGTCGAAAGCTCATTGTCAAATTTGCTCTTGCGGAGTAGCCTCGACGCCCACCGGAGATCTTGTGGAGCGCTAACGCCACGGATGCTTTACATCTAGATCTTTCCTCTTCTAACTCCCTCTCTTTCCCAGCAATGACCGGTCTTGTTAGTTTTAGCTTGGTCCGTGACAGAGAAAGAGAGAACGCGGTGACTTCGAACCTTCGGCTTCATTGACGCAGGTCCACATCATCATTCATACGCACGTCCCCAGGTTCTTTTCACAACTGGATGCTGCCCAGGCTTGTTCTCGCACGACCTGGGGGACTGCCAGCACAACTGTTGGTTGTCTGACTGTAGCTAGGTGGCTCAGTTAGTGGGACTTTTGTGGACCAAGAAAGGTGATGAGGATTACTGTTTGTAGGATTTATAGGTTTACCCACGTAGGTAACGTGGGAGACAGAGAAATTGTTGTTTTTAGGCTGTAGGGGTGAACGACAAGGACTGGAGAATGGGAGAGTCAGACAGAGACACAGAAGGAGAGTGAGAAAAAGAAAGATAGAGAGAGAGAAAGAGAGAGAGAGAGAGAGAGAGAGAGAGAGAGAGAGAGAGGACCGATCGATCTTATCCAACTGGGAGCATCAATTTAAACTCATTAAAGAAAGACCAACGTTCAAAACATGTAATGGCTATGCATTCCATAACCTTACAAAAACGTTCTATTTGGCTCAAGCCTTATGTATTATCCCATTAGAATGAAGACAAGTTGAGTTCAGGCCAAAATATAGAATAGAACAGTTAAATGCGATAAAAACTAATAGGTTTACGCTGTTACGCACTTTCTTCCTTATCCATTAGGTCAAAGAGGAAATGTATCATGGAATAGGTTATTACTTTAAAGTCATAAAGCGCTGTAAGTTTCAAGAAAAAAATCAACATGAAATATGTACAGCTAAAAGTTTAAAAAATCAGCTAAAGTCATGCACAAGATTAGGCGTATTCCTTTTACTTTTCTAAAACAGCACCCACAACTAATTTCGATTGCACTAAGGTAATTTTAAGTCTTGATTTATTTAGATCGGATGGGTACGCATGTTAGAGTGCGCTAAATAACTGCTTGTGTTTAGAGCCTTCAGGTGTGGTAAATATTTCATTTTGTATAGCTTATAAAACCCAGTGAAATATTTGTCACCTTTTAATCTTGTTATAATGTCTACTTTAAATCTGATGCTATAATCAATATCTGATCTCTTTAGGAATCTCCTTCTAAATTTATGAAACAAGACCTTCTCCATTTTATTTGTTGAAAACAACCTCTAGCAGCTGTCACCAAGAACGAAAAAAATGCTGTTCATATAGGGCTACTTACGATGAACAGCAGCAAAAAAGGGCAAAATATCAACAATTGAATCAGGTAGGCATACTCTCAAGAAAAACCTTCTTGGGTGAAGTTTAAAAAAAATAGCTCACACCCTTCCTCTGCTGCAGGTGCGTTTTCTGTTTGTAGGTTTAGTTGAAAGCATCCTTTGAAAGTTCCTGTCTTACTGTTACTAAACTACCACAACTACGCAAAATGACGATACCTTTTCTTGGGTCCAAAGAACACACAGTTGAATGATACAGAGGACTCCTAAAGCGTGTGAAGACAGGGAGGTAAAACATAATTATCGTAAGACCAAGAATCTTCAAATGACGCCGTGTTTTTCGGAATATTAGGCAGGCCTCTGATAACGGGCACAGTTATGTGACATTAAATATTAAACCCAAGTAATCCTAATTTTATAATAAGGAAATGCTCACCATATAGACTTAGCAAACAATCGCCCGAATCTCTCTTCAAAGAGGGCAAGAAATGTTCTCAAAAACCTGTCCACCTTCATAACGTCAGACAAAGAACTGGATACACTACGCCACATCTCATGCTCAGAGCATCGATCGAGATAAGAAAAACTGCCGAAGCTGCAAAATCGGATAACCCTGCTTGCGGAAGGCCATAAGACAAGAAATATTTGGAAATACTATTGTTCATTTCTATCGTCCTAAAGAAATTCAGAAGTAATGGGAAAAAGACCGATGTCACGGTTTTTAGTTTTTTTAGCGTAAAATTAATTTTTAGAGTTATATTTTTAGAAACCACCGTGATAAACTATTCTGATAACCAAAATATTTTACTCAGATAAAATGATGTCGAAACTTTTAAATAGGCCTATCATACTGTAGAATATGTATTTTTGTCTTATGCAAATACATATGATTATCTTTGTAATAAGTATGTTGACAACAGTTTCATGGTTTAGTTACTATTGAAAAAAGGGGTAAACTGTTGGTAAAAAGGTAACATCTACGAGCAGTTGTTGATTTCATTTGGCATTTGGATTGCATGTAGGTTGTCATTACATTTTGAAATCAAAATAAACATTTCGTTGTTAAAATCCCTAATTGACATTGTATTTTTTAAAATCGAGCTTACCATGTTAAGTATATCAGACTGCACTCTCGAATCTTTTGCGCATTAATGTTTGGTTGAGCAAAACAAGGTGTGTTTTGCGTTGGATGCTATTCCTCTAAGCATGCAAGTGGTTAAAATAATGTTTTATGGAAACGGAGCCATTTCAAAGACACTTACAAGCTAATTATCCTGCTACTTAATTCCCATTAAACTAAAATAAAATTATTGCAGTATAATCATACTCAAAAGAGACAGCGGGTCTCGCTTGGAAACAGAAGACCAATCATATATAGGCTTAGCTATTGAAATCAAAACTAGAATTGCATGTTTATTACGATAAGGACTGGGCATTAAAATGTTAAAAACGGGAAAATACTTAATGAGAGAGGAACAAAAATGTGAAATGATTAGCACTGAATGAGAAAAAAGGTTTGAGGGAGATTACACCACACATAGTACTTGAGTAGATTGGCTATATTTATTTATGAGTACAGATATCAGCGGAGACTTGTGGGAAGGAGTTCTTCCTTCTACTGAACACAACCATAATGTTATAACGGTGACGATTAGTATAGATGTTGCATGTATTAGTGAAGCTGCTATTGTAACAGTTGTCGACCTTGCAAGTATTGGTCAGGATGAGGAATAAGTAAATAAAGACGGAAAAGAAGTTTTATATTGGAGTGGAAATAAGGGCGCAACATGTAGAAAGCAACATTAATATCTTACAAATTCATACTCGCACATAAAGAAGTTTTTTTTTGCTAATGTAATTTGATAATTATAACTATGCACTCGCCTTTAGTAAATATTAGGGAAGGAAAATGAACACACGCTTGGCAATCCTTGGAAACATTCAGTTAAATAGTAAATCGACCCTTTGCCCCCTAAATCTTGCATTCTCAGCATTCTATAATGTCCAAAGCAATATGCAACAATTTTAAAAATATGAAAGGAACAAATAAAAAATATCAGGCACAACTATGATTAAACGAATTTAAGAAAATATCAAACACTATTTTGAACTACCAAGCATTATAAAAAAAGCTATGCAAACTGAAGCGAAATAGGGCGATAGTTACAAGTTTTTAAAAAGGTTTGAAACTTGTATTTGATTTTCGCCTTGGCTCTCTCCACACAAAAACCATCAAAGAATATCAACAAAGTCCCGACCTCCGATGGTCTCCCGAAAAGCTTAATTCTATGCCCCGTATGTCTTTTATCTTTTTTTTTCGGTCGTTCTTCTAAAGTAAACTTTGTACTTATTATAAGTCATGGAGCGAAAGTTATGAATGGCGGACAGAGAGATGTCCTGGAACAAAAGAAAGCTAACAGTGGCGCATGATCAGGTCTGGGTAGACTGGGGATCATGGGAAGACAGGGCTCGCCCCAGCCGTCGTCTGCCGTAGTTTGTGTGTCTAGTAGCCAGAACTGCTTGTTTAATACTTGAAAAATATCCTGGTTTATCCCCCTCCACTTTTTTGTGTAAGAGCCTGCGAGTAAAGCACCTTTAATTTCTTTAAATCAATGGGACACTTTTCTGGCAATGTTTTAGAGAAAGAATTATACTTGATGAATAGAGGGTCCTTTTAAATTTAGTAAAGCCACGTATTATTTTATTCAATGTTACCTTTTCTGGTTAGGGACGTCGCTTACAATGTTATGGCAATAGCACACAAAAGCACTACAAATGAATTTGATAATGATTTTGATATGATGACTTCTTTCTTAAAAAGAATCTACCAATGACGGGTTGGTACAGACGAACAGTCTAAAGTTTGTTCCAGAACAGATTTAACAGTATGCAAGCAAAACTATGAACTTTTGAACGAGTATATTATTCAAACAACAAAGAAAAATGATAAAACCACTCAGGGGTCTATGTTGGACCACTTAATGCTTTAATTAAATTAAGGAGTAATCACTGAATGCGGTATACGAGTAGACGAGAACTTGTACTTGTAGCAATCCGGTTGGACCTTGCGGTGGTCATACGAAACCTCGACCATCTTATGGACGAACTGCCGAAATGTAAGTAAGTGCTACTGATCTACGGTACAGTTACGTGAAGTTGGGGCAAAGAGTAACTCTGAACTGATTTCGTCCCGTACCCAGCCCAAATGGGTCAGATGTCGGGCATTTAAATTTCCCAAATATATTTTACAAATAGATTTATTCCACTTCATCTCGGCAAAGAAACATCATTCTCTCTACAAAACTGATGATTGCATGAACTTTTTAACTCTAAGATGCTCAGGAAAGACCCCTGTTTAAAACAATTTTAACATAGACGTCTTGTAATGAGAATATTGCTACACCTGACTCACTTGGGCTTGTTGCGAAAACTTAAAATAATAGGCCGAGTTACTAAACAAGTACGGAAAACAATAGATTGATCGCATGTTCTGTACTTGGAGGTTTAGCCCGCGCTCTGGTGGACTAGACCAAAGTTTTCTGGTATGAGGTATGTAAATTCTTTCTTGATTCGCTTGCTTATTAACGTTACTGATGCGAAGCTGTTTCACTCCATTCCTCTCTCCCCAATCCAGCTCTGAATGAGGCAAACGTAATCCATAGATATCAATTGGGTGATTATTCGTTATTTTCACTCGTTGAAGAGTGTTTTGTTTATGGATAAAACGCAACACGCCATAGAGAAAACGTATAAATCTTGGACAAAAAAAATCAAAACAAAATTTATAACTCTATATGTTCAAGCTTGACAGGTTCGAAATGAAAATGTAACTTCCCATAATTATAGCTAGACATACGCATGCGGACCGGTTACTTGGTGAAATTTGCGTTATGCCTAGCTTAGTGGCGCTGTAAAACAATTGGAAAAAAAAAGAGGGCCAAAAAAAAAAAAAATAACTGAAAAGAGGGAACGGAAAATTCAATGATGAGCTGACTTATATTGAAATTGCATGCACCAGTCTATGTTATTTCAGCTTTCAGAAGCGAAAAAGATGAGTACAAATTGCATTAAATTTAGATTTAGTTGACATTAATTGTAAAACCTCAAGAACGGCCATGGCTTTGCACACGTAACTGTGATATTGATGAAAATATACTGACCACCAAAAGAAACGCAACATCGAATCTTAAATATATTTTACTGAAAACTGCAAGAGATTAAATGAGACATGTGATACATCATTTTAAAGGTTATTTATTGCTTGTTCAACTTTAAATAGCGCCAAGTTCAACGGTGGCCTCGGAAGGACGAGGTAATTAGATTAAAACAAAAGACCCTCGATAAAGTAGATTTTATGAAAACAGGATACCATTGGTAAAATTCCACAATGCAAACTATACAGCAATTTTGACCACATTTTTACATACCTGTTTAGTAGATAAGTCTTTAGAATTTATTTACAAATCAAGACAGGCTCCGGCTAATGATGTATGTGCTCCCCTTGGGCTTCCAGTACAGCAGCACATCGACGTCCCATCGAAAGATGCTCCGCTCCACCTATTGTGTTCTCTAACGCAATCTGCTAGGTATCTTTCACCGCTTCTTCTCCATACACGTACACGGCCATCAGCATGGTCAATGCAGAATCGAGATTCGTCACTGAATACGACACTTCGCCATTGGATGCGATCCCACGCGGCATGTTCCTGGGCCCATAGCATACGTTGGTGTCGGTGACGCTGGGTCAGGATGGGGCCGATATATGGGCGACGAGCATCTAGGCCAGAGGTAGATAAACGTCTTCTTACTGTGTTTGCACTTAAACGTTGATTATTTCTTCCTCTTGTATGACGCGATGACAAGGTTTCTGTCTTGTCTCTGCGTAGTGCACCTAGGCCTCCCAGAACAGGACCGATCACTCACCGTATCCGTCTCATGTAGACGTTGTCTGAGTCTGACAATCGTCGTCCTGTTCACATTCATACGGAGGGAAACTTCACTGATAGGAAGACATGCTTGGAGCAGTCCTAAAGCACGATGGCGATCAACTTCAGATATGCGTGGCATTTTGTAAAAATAAAATCGTTTAATTCTAAAAATGGCGAATAATTATTGGGCACCTGGTAAGGTACCCTTGTGTGTAATTTTGAGAATCTCGACCACGTGGTTTTTCTACACGCACGGATTTTATATTTTTTACAGGGTATTCGAAAATCGCTCACCTTGACTGACAAACTACGCACGGGACTCGGGAGTGTGCTTATACTCATGTTCAGATGTGTTGCTACTCACAACACACAAAAAATCAACTCACCAACCTTTCTTTCAAGCGTGCATGAGCGTGAAAATAAGGAATGTCATGTTGCGTTTCTTTTGGCGCTCAGTATAGAAAGTTCACGGGTTTTATCATGTACTACCGCCTTTGGTAAGAGAAACATCATAATGGATAGTATAACAGAAGGAGGAAAACAAAACAAAACATGGTCTGGGGAATTCGCAAGGCGAGAAAAAGCTTGACTTTCAATGAGCTACCTTTCAGGTCTTATGAGTTTGTCCAGGACCTATGGAGAAAAAGTGCAACACTCAAGACTTAAGTGCACCATTCATTAACATTGTAACGTAGAACTTTCGTCCGTTTTTTGATAGCTAATGCAATGCAAAAATAAAAACCCAAAAAAAAAAACAAAAAAAACCTGCGCTAGATGTGTGTCACGATTCCTACTTCATTAAGTCAGCATTCGAAATGCTCATTTCTCCTCTTTGTTCGTTGTGGCTTTGTATTAATTAGATTAAATGTAAAGGTGCCAGTGTGGGAGGAGAGAGCGGTGTCTTAAGTACCTGTGGCACGAGCCACTTCGTCCCATCGAGTGGTTACTGTAGAATAAGCAACATTTCTAGTTCGGCCTAACTAGAGAGCAGTAACTGTTGTTCCATTTCCGCCAGGAAGTTTGGAGATTATAAGTATGATCAGCTTTAGTCAGATGGGGAGCGTAATTAATATCCATGACAAAGTTTTGCTTTTTTTGTCATTATATTAGACATTGAGTCTCAAAGCAAGAGAGAGAGAAAGAAAAAAAGAGAGGGAGAGAGAGAGAGAGAGAGAGAGAGAGAGAGAG
>BMAT01004146.1:423893-435825 GCA_019649035.1 Elysia marginata | reverse complement strand
AAGGAAAAAGGCAGACGGATCAAGTTCATTAAGCAAACATTATTAACAGCCCCAAGAGGATCAAAATTATGAAACACCTAATTTCAAAACATTCGTAAGATGTCATTTATCTTCGATCTCGAATAAAATATTTATAAAAGAAAATCTACCTTGTCAATCTTTTCAAGAAAAAAAATAGCCCGAGTCACCAATAAAAGTATTACTGCTGTAGACTTGATTTCCCTTTGTTTGGTTCCATGGTTTTTACTAAAATGTATTAGCAAAAGTATTAGTGCAAGAAAATTGTATTCCTGGGAGGTTAGAGGTTCTAACACAATACGAGCAAAGTAATCAGAGGCTAAAACTAAATTCAAACGGGCTTAATTCTAACTCAAAGATAACAGACATGTTACATCCATTACGCTGAGGATTGCTGTTCTCAAACTTAGAAAACGACGAATCTTTTATGAGAGCCCAATCCTGATTCTTAGAAAATTAAACCTACAAATTGAACTGGTTAGCTATTTCCTCATTAGTTGCGTAAAATATTCTTTAGTTGTAGATCTGTTTCAATTTATATACATTTTTTTAAACGTGTAGAAAATTAAAATAAAGGTTAGAAGTTTGCAAATTAAACGCTCAGGGGTTTATGAACAAAACATCTTACCAATTTTAGGGTAAACACAATGGAAAAAAACAACAGCAGAAACATCCTAACAAGAGGAATGTAGTAAAAATTAAAATAAAAGAAACAAACAACCCCCCCCCCCAAAGACACTTGCCTATAGAATGATATTCTTCCTTGTTGATTGATCGATAACAGCGACATGCAGTACGTTTACAAAACACAAAAACTTTTGTCAATGCGGCTACTGCTTCAATGTAAAGTGTATGTAACAACAACCTAAAAGTAAGTAAAGAATTATCACAAAAATGAAAAAAAAATGGAGCGGATCAGCCACGAAACGAAAACAATCACACGAGTAAGTTGTACTTACTGTAAATGGGGAACAGTCTGTGGCGTACGGTCCCTCTGCCTTCTATTTTTGAACCAGTTGCTGACTTGTGTTAAAGTGAGTCCAGTTTTCTTGGCCAGTCCACGTTTTTCATCAGGTGTCGGGTATCTGTTCTGTTTGTAACAGTCCTTCAAGGCCTGCCTGGACTTCTCTTTGAAGCAATAAATAGTCTCCTCACCGTCCCAGATGGTCTTGGGCAACGGGTATTTCCTCCTCAGCCTGTACTTGTCCACTGCCCCGAGAGGGCGGCCCCGAACTTTCTGAGCTTCCATGTAGTGGGCCTTGTACCAAAGACTCTGAAGGAAAGCGTGGCTGGAGCCGTCAAACGAGTGGCTCTCCAAAATGGCGTACAGCTCTCGGTATGCACCTCGATGGAAAGCCACAGCTGCCCGCGCCTTCAAAACTGCTTCACTGCCCCGCAATAGTTCACTAGGTGGAAGGGACCATAAGAACCGACCAAGACGGTCCATGTCGTTTTTCTGTTGGAGCGCCTCGCAAACACACGCTACCTGCTCGGGCGAAAATGTCAAACCCTTGCCCGACAGAACATCGGATACGCCACTGGGTAGTGGAGACTCCGGAGGGGTTTGACAGTCTCCCTTGGTACTGCCTCCACCGCTGCAGTTGCTGCTGTTGCTGCTGCTATTATTTGTAGGTGTTATACTGCCACTGCTAGTGCATCTAAACTTGTTCTTACCACTGCTGTTGTTGTGGTTGGCCATGTTGGTATTGTTATTGTTGCTTGAGGTTCTATCACAGGTGTCAATGGTAAGCATATGGGCAGATCCCATCAGATGGTTGTTGAGAGACCCCATGACGGTGTTGCCACTGTTAGGGTGATTGATATGAGGAGACAACATGGAGAGGTTTGGTGTGAGCATGCCTTGATTGTTGCTACTGTTGTTGTTGTTGTTGTTGTTGTTACAAGGAATACTAGCCCTGTCCATTATGAAAGAGGAAGAGGAAGATGACCGCAGTCCGTCCATCAAGTGATCTGGACTGCCCTCCATCAGGTACTTACATCTGGGTGTATGAATGAGGCGGCCTTATCCTATTGTCCTCAACTTGTCACGGAAAGTTTGTACAGTAAGATCTATGAGTAAGAGATTCAATTCATAGGTTATGAGGTTTTAAAAAACACACTGCCGAACAAAATGGTTATTATTGAAATAAATATCAAAAGATATTTAACCGGCGTTGTTGGGGTTTTGTGAATTTTGTTTTATACCAATGCATTAACTACCAACTTGGTATATAATATAAATTATGCCCTTTACATTCTTTTCCTAAAGATGATTTACATATCTTTGTGAAAGAGCAACAACCGAATAAAAGAAATTAATATTGTGGCGTTTTCGTGTTTTTTTAGAACCTTTTTTGAAAAAATAACGTGCACATGAAAGACCGTAACAGCTCCATCGTGAAAATGTATCACGAACCAATGAGTCTCAAGCAGAGGATAATACATATGCGGTGAAAACACAAGCCTAAGCTTCACGACCCTGTTTTAAATTGTAAAATTGTAATAGAACGATCAAAACACTTTTTGCTAGTCGAATTGTTCAAACTAAAAAAAAAACCAAACTCTATATTAGCTAACATAATTTGTAAAATTTAAAATCAAGGATGGTTAGTATTGATCACTACCTTAGATAGTTTTTGCATGTACATGTACCTTAATACACATTACCAAAATCGAGGCTCGAAGACATGGATGTTATATTTTAACCAATAATTTATTAACACTAAATATGCTTGCTCCCGGGCACAATTGAAAATAATGAGATAAACAAGATCTTGACAACAGATTAAAAAAATCCTGACACCGACGGACACTTCACAAATAAGTCAGAAGAAGTTGCTGGAAGATGTTCCTTCACAGAATCGGCTTGAATCAACTAGTTGACACACGACAACCCTGTTCTAATCTTCTTGTGACACCAGGCAGGAGTCATGGTTATATGATACACTCTCACTCCCTGAGCAAGACAGTTGCTAACCGAAGAGAATATCGCCAGTGTTATTGGTATATCAGTGTACGACCAGCTCGGCTCTGGCATAGGGGGCAGGCTGACTTCTGATCTCCAGGTATCAGCACGCAACAGCCACACAATGGCCGGCTCCGGGCTCTGGATGCAGCAGGCGTCTGAGGTTTCACGCGCGGTCATACGATCCTGTTGACACAGTTGCCTGCTCTCCAATCCAGTCCCTGTGGTTCTCGGTCTGCTGCTCCTTAGGTTGCTCAGTTTCTCCCTCCTTGTTTCTCTATATCAAGAACCCCTAGCCTCAACAGTTTCTTTCCTTTTATTTCCAAAGGCTGACTTCAATGGCTATTTTTTATAATTTCGACACAGACTGTAATTTTCGAAAACAGAATGCAACCCTTTTGTTTAGATTCAATAATAACTAGCCGGTCATTGCACTCTTGAAAATAAATAACAATTGAATATAAGAAAAAATGGTTTGAATTCTTCAAGGATGTAATTTTTTCCAACTGCAAACCTGATATTGAAATAGGCTTAAAAGCGAGTATCAACTACCTCTCCGCTCCTCTTATATCTTCCATTATGAAATCTGGAATGAGTGTAGTAGCTGACGCTACGTCATTTTAAGGTAAGCAGACACCACAAAGGAGAAAGCCACGGAGAGGAGAGACTTTGTGGAAATTAGCAGACGAAACAAGGGGACCGTCTCTTGAACTGCAGAGAATTAGAAACCCAGAGAATAGATCATAACGAAAAAGGGCAGCGCTTTGGAGGAGGGAATGTAGAGTGGAAAAGGGAGGGTTCTTGTCGTCACTTGAAATCCTTGACTGACACTCTCTGCTCCTGACATCTACATACATCTCTTTTGCACCCCTGCTCCTTACGCTTTTGTTCTTTTCACGAGAGCCAGCGGAATATCTTTTATCTTAAGGTTTTGACAGAAATGTCTAATTTATCTCAATAGATTGGCTGTTGTATTCGAATCTTCCCCACAGAGCGGTTCGAAGTGCTGTTCGAAACCGCCTGTGAAACACACGGATTGGCTAGCTGGCACTGGCGACGTCGCCTGATTGATGGGGTGGGCGGGGCTAACCGAACCTTCGCTGAGATGACAGGCGCTCAGGCAGTGTGTGATGAGCATGGCCTTCTGGAACTGTAAGCTCTAGCTACATGTCGAGCAGATTCTATGCAGTAGACAGAGCAAAACAACCGCATAAGATACAGTTATGGTTACGATACAGCCAAACCTACATGAAAATCTCGTTTTAAGTTTTGTATGACGTCTTCATGGCCGGGTAAAACTAAAGCAGAGAAATAATTAAGAGAAACGCAAGAAAACGAAATGAGATGTCCGTTCCAATACTGAAAAAGATTGGAATCAAGACATTTTAGGCACAAACGAATAAATAGAGACAGAAGCTGGAATCTTAGAGCACTTAATTGTTAGGGCACCTCTTAAACTTTAGGCAAACATAATTTTGAGTGAGATATTTTTACAATGCTTTTAATCAAGCAAAAATTACGCAACTTTCTTGTCTTTTCTATCATGCGTCTTTGCGAAATTTGTTTGTGACAGGCTGGAAAATGACAAAAAAAAAAAAAACCCACCCCGTTTCGTATTGACTCTTTCTTATTAGATCTGAAAATTAAAAACCGTCAATTAAAGGGTTTTTTTAAAAAAAGAAATAAATTCGAGCGCATGCAAAAACAAAAATAGAAAAGAAAGCTTATTTCAATTATGCATCTTTTTACCTGAGTGTCCTGACATTCTTGTGGTTTCTTATTTTTCCTGTACGGACACTGCTCTTGGTTTCTCCCCACTGCTCTCTTACTACTCCTACGCTGTGGGTTTATCGCGACTTCTCTCTCCTCTTTCCCTCCTTAATCATACATGTAATATCATTATAGCCATATGAAGCTATATTATAGCCACGTACGATTTTTTTATTTTACTTCAGTGCAACCAGCACTATGTTACGTTATGTAGTTTGTTTTCTTGGGGAAAAGAGAGAGGGACATGTGTTAAAATAATATCACTAAGTCTGTTTTTCTTATTATGTGCTCACAAGCTGTATCTATCAGGCAAAGAAGCCGTGCTACTTCTTATATCATTCAGTTTTTATAGCCTACGATCACAACTAGAGTTCCACGACAAATTATTATTACTCTAATAGGTTGATCAAGAGCTTTTCTCTATTTTACATTTATATTGACCACCTGAATTTACTTTAAGCGTATCTTTAACTTCCTCCATGACAGCAGACTTGCTAAAAAACAACTACCAAACCATATACACACAGAAAAGAAGAAAAGAAAATTTCCTGTCATGAGAAACTAAGAAAACACACAGCAGGAAAAAATCTATGATCAATATTATTTTTTTTGTCAGTCAGATACTACAGCAGTAAAATCCTTAGTATTGCATAAATCTAAATGGAAGCACAAGAGAAATAAAACAACTATGAAAAAGATCAAATATGTCTTTGTAATATCCATAAAAGATATTGAATTCATCAAAGCGAAAATTGAAAAAAACAAATAATCACTAATACATGTCTTGAAAACTTTGGCTGGAAGCACTTATGTCCCAAAAACAGAACAATACATTCACAACGTACGTTCTAAATAGCCTAGAACAGGGTCAGCAAACTTGTTTAACTTTTCAATAGTAACAAGCAAGTAGTCATTAAAATGCTTTTAAACTTGTAAACTAATAAAACTATCATGGCGTGCTGTCATATCGCATTTCACTCTCAGATCAGATATTAACTATTGACAAATATCTTTCTTTCTTTATCCTCTAACTATGCCTCTTCATTTAAGTTTTCCCTGTCTCTCCCTAGCTTTCATTCTTCCTCTCTTGTTTTTTTTCCAAGTAGACTATAGCTTCACCTTCATAACTTCAACTACAAAAATAGTCTAGTCTGTTTTTTTTCGCTCTTCACTTCGCCCCTTCCCCATAATTATATAAACGGTCGCATATCTACACAAGGGAAATTCAGGCAATGTATAACACCGTAAATATGGTCTTAAGGTGCAGTCCAAGCTGCAGTGCTGAGAGATCCAACTTGAGCTATCAAAGTATTTCTACCATAATCTTGACAAGGTTAGTGACAGGTTATATTTTAGCTAGCAGTAAAGCTCGGCAAAGCAGCAAAATAATGCTTAAAGCGGCGTGGTTCTTTTGGTAGACACTTGGTTTTTAGACTAGGAGGTCTTGCATTCAACCTTTAACTTGTCCGGTTTGATATTCCATTATCAAATTCAGGTGTTGATTATTATTTAGTAAGTTATCGGCAACTGGTTGGTATCGTTGTGCGTCATCTGAGTCTGTATTTTGAAACCTGGAGGCCATACTTGATGTATGCCCATGTCTCCCAACTCACTATCTGCATTCATCAGTTTACATAAGACTTGTGCTTTTTGCTTTTTATAATACAAAATAAAGCAATCCTTAAACTAACAGGAAACTTAGAGAGAAAAGAAGAATTGCAGAGTCCAATGCACCCCCCTCCCCTCGTCTAATCATACAATTTACCTTCGTCTCTGTGTTTCCGCAATTAAGCCTCTATTCACGCTTGTTTTTTTTTCATATACTCGGGAACATTTCTTTTCATTCAGCAATTACTTTTACACAATTTTAAAACAACTATCTTCAAAGGGTTACTTGGCCAAAAGAAGAAAAAAGTAAAAAAAAAGAATCGCTAGCGAAACAAGAAAAGACACAAACCTCCAGCAGAGGCGTTTTGTGCCAATTTTCGGCAGCCCCTTTTTGAAACGCTTAAAAGATTTATTGTGCCCGCAAAGCTGATGTAATTTACCCACTTAGAAAAGTCGAAAGACTCTGTAAGCTGGGAAGCGTGTAAAGGCCTGGAGGGGCGTCGACAGCATTGTTGCTTCCCTTGACAGTTAATCTCCTCTCGTCTCCCGGCTGGAGATTTCAATGATCTCCCTTTGCTATGTGTTTTGAGGCGGAATCCTCGAGGCTTACATGCTGCCGTGAAGAGATTCAATCATGTAAGTATATTATTCGTTAAATAAATTTTTCACAAATCCTTTTGAAACCAGCGACGCCACAACTTTTTAACCGTGGGCTCTAAATTGCCATTCTCTGTATAACAATACAATGAGAAACACGGGAGACGTTCAACACTTTAGGCCTGTAGTCTAGAAGAGTCTGGAGACAAAGACTCCTGTGAATAAACGCTGTTGTACATTGGTTCCACATTTCTCCAGTTTATTAAGGATGTTGCATCGCGACATGCAAATTTCATGGTCGTGTCTTGCTCCATGTTCGATTCTCTCTCCCGAAAAAGCCGACAACAAAATTCATGAGACGTAACAAAGTTATTAGAATTGCAAAAAGCATTCAACTGTGTAGGAAATTTATTATCTATTGATTAAAAAAATAGTGAGAGGAGCCCCAATTGTGGACCCTTTTAGTACTGCTTCGATCGCAACAGTCTATTGTAAAGATGAGAGTTGAAAATGGTAGGTAGTTTGGTTTATTATATGCCTATATCTGTAAAGCAGTGCACCGAACCCCTATTAAACGAAAAAGTCACTATTTGCAAAAATACAAATGAAAATGGTTTAGTGTGTAGAATACCGCGCGAAATAAATAGTTTCTCCCTTGAGAATCATGGCTTTCGGTCATATGGCTTTCCGATTTCAGTAGGTCAGAAAATGTGTCCGAGAACCTAACATTCCTAGACTGTCGACTAGCCACTGTAGATCTGATTTCGAAACCCACCACTTTCATTGAGTTATTGGGTGACTGATAGGTTACATTTAGGTACAAATCCACGCTAAAATTCAATAGGTCTTAATTTATAAGATTCTCAGGTCTTTATGATTAAGCTTTGAAATATCTTAGCAGTTTTTAAAATCTAGCTGTCTTGGATTATGTAGGGAATGGCAGAGGATAGGAGGAAACGTCACATCCGGCTTCGATAGGTGAAGATTAGGACAGCACAGTGGACAGAGTTTATAGTGGTTTTTTTCATTTTCGCTGCGCAATTTTTAGTCGCTGACGTATTGCGGAGCGCCGACCAAAAAGCTTAAACCTTACGCTAAAGGCGTTTCGGGGTAAAATCGGAAAAGATCATAATCAGGTTCGAGTCCTTTCAATAATACACTGATAATAGAGCTTGAGCCTGTTTACTTGCCGAGATAGATTTATATAAATTGCATACAGATAAAATAATCAAGCGCATCTTAGCACTTAGAAAGCCTGTTCACCAAAACATCATACAGCTCTAGATCTAGCACATTATTGCGTTAACTTGCTAAGATAAAGACCAAGATTTAGATCTATTCCAGATTCGGATTTCAATCTGTCCCCTAAAGATCTCATGGCGCCAGAAGCCAGTTCAGCGGTTCTAAATCTAAATCACACTATTAAGAGTATTATATTAAGAGTAACTTCTTGGTCGAGAGACGCCAATACCAATCAACACATGGAGACCAAAAATTCCGTAAAAATACATTGTATCTATTGAAGCACTATATTTTGAAATGCAACTCTTTAAAGATGTCAATATTGCCTATTTGTTTAAAAAAAAAGAATTTTCTCGCTCTCTGTATTATCCATACCATAAAGGTTTTAAATCTAGCCATGATGAGTTTTACTTGAACGTCAAAGTGCGTTCATGATGTCATGCGCTGCGACTATAGTGCTTAGAAAATTTTTGTATACGAAGAAAGATAACAATGCCCAACACAAAATTCGAACGATGGCAGATTTTAAGAATGATTATTACTTTGGATCTTCGAAAATGGCGTCACACTTCTATACAGAGAGAGAGAGAGAGAGAGAGAGAGAGAGAGAGAGAGAGAGAATGAGAGAGAGAGAGAGAGAGTTATTATACCATGATCCACACTAACATTCAACTTTAAACTATATCTAGATCTGCAAATGACTATTGACAGATCTAGGCCCTGGCTGAACGGGAAAGAAGGCGTTCTTAGCTCTGTAATTCCTAGAACTATATTGTTGAGTTAAAATTTCATGTTAGATCGGTGTCAAATTGTAAAGCTATATGTCTCACATCCAGGGCAAATGCTTTGTAAGTCGGAGATTTTTTTAGTTAGGAAAACGCCATTTGAAGTTTCATTTCTTCTTCTTTGTGTCTACAATTTAAACTAACAACAATGTTGCAATATTGTAATAACTTAACAATAGATCTAGGACACATGTTGACAATGAATTTAGCAGAAGAAGACATCTTGCTTTTTTATTAGAATTAATAATAATAATAATAATGATGATGATGATGATGATGATAATCATAATAAAAATAATGTATTGAATTTTCATACCACAATACATAACTCTTCAGTTTGCTCTATGCGATTTTCAGAAGCGATTACAAATTGTATACATACCGCAACTAAAATAAAAATGTGCCAAGATCAAAATACCTGGATACATAGGCAAGTTACCTTACAATAAAAAATGAATACGATAACAACTTCATATAATATTTTACAGGTTTGAAATGGGCAGTTAAGAAAAATTATTTTTGAAGAAAAAGATGACCTTTCAATTTTTTAAAAACTCTGTTGTTTCAGCTTTCCTCATAGTTTGTGGAAGTGAATTCCAAGCAGTTGGGCCAAAAAAAAAAAGGAAGAAAGAGCGTTGTCCATAAAACTTGAAGTTTCTTGATGTTTTACAGGTTTGGTGTTTTCTTTAGGTAATATAGGGACCTGTTAAGGGCATATCTATCAAGTTCATTCGGTAGATAAATGGAAGCTTGTTTGTTAATGCATTTGGAGCAGATTAGACACATTTAGAAAATGATACGGTATTCAATAGGAAGTCAGTGCAAATCGGATAGAACTGGTGTGACATGGTCTGTTTTTGTGGTGCTCTGGCTGCGCTATGTTTGACAACTTAAAGGCGATGAATTAGACCTTAAGGAAGGCCATTCACATTTTCTAAATCTGTTGTCCTGCATAAGTCAGGGCCTGGTCTATATAAAGATATTCCTGCCGTAAAAACTCGTAATCTAGTACTGCCTAAAAGAAAAGAGGGCAAAATGGAGAGAGCGACCGGCAGACAAACAAACAGATTAAAAGACAAAGCGAAAGGGAGAAATTGGAGTTAAAAGTGTCAGTGGAAGGAAATGAAAGAAAGAATGGCTAACGAAAAAGCATAGAGTCTAGACACCAAATAGGGGTAAAAAAGAAATCAAAATAAACAATACAGAAAATTAGAACTATTTTTATAGATGATAAGCCTACGGAAAGAAAAAAAAAACGATGTTTAATAGATAAAACATATGAGAAAAAAAGGAAGAGAAGGAACTTTTGTCAGCTCTGTCCTTTGCCCGACTTGGTCGAGTACCCAACAATTACTAGTTCCCTAAAAAGAAATAAGTATTATTGCAACTTTAAAAATGATTAAATAAAATGAAATCTTATTTCTACAATCGTGCATTGCTTTTGAAAGGTAAACCGATCACCTAATTTTTCACCTAGTAAAAAACAACGATGCTGCTTATCAAAGTTTGTTTAGAGGCTTACTTTCAATAATATTTCGTATAGTCACTAAAGGGTTTTTCTGACCAAGCGAATGACAAAATTTCTATAGATTAAAGAAGAAGAAAAGCCCATCAAAGTGTTAAGAATAAATGTAAATTTTACTTTAAAAAAAAATTGTTGTGGTGAGGGAAAAGCTATTAAAGTTGTAAAAAATAACAGCTTGAAAACGTTTGCCTCCGTATATAAATCTTCGGAAAGTTTAGGGGATGTAAAATTCCTTTAAAAAGCTGAAAATTTTTTTTTTTAAAACTTGCTCTGGTAACATAAGAGTTTTACTAGACAAAAATATAACTCGACTCTCTAACTATAACTCCTTACCTCAGGATTTATTAATACTTGGGGATCTCTTTTGCTACTGCTTAACTGAACTTTTTAAAACATCGAAAATTAATGGGATTTTTAACTTTACCAAGGGTAATTGAACTATTAAATATAAAAATCTTTGTGAATCACTGTCGTTCAATATCCTCTCATTCTTTTCCACACCGACAAGATTACTTTTACTGCTATTATACCTGTTCTCGTTTTCAACCAAACATAAAATAGATCATCGTCCGCACACTGAAGCAAGCATGTGGACAATAATTGTGATCAAAACTTTTCAAGGATACACAATTAAGTTTGCTCACTATCTTTAAAAAACTTCCTTTGTCCTAAAAGGCTTTGAATGGTTTAGAATTTAAAGCAATCAGTTGAAGCATGATGTTCTTCAATGGACCGAGTCTTACAATGAATTGTAAGGGCAGTTTTCAAAAACGTGAAAAGATTATGTTGTTTTAAAATTACCACCATCAAACTTCGTTAGAACCCCATCACCAAAACAGCAGAGCTTTGATTTAACAGCAACACGCTTAATTAAGCTAGGATAAATCATACGTAGCTGCAGACCTCTGTGGCTTGAAGATCCCTCAGATTTTCTTGCTGCAATTCATAAGCAGTTGAGCAGAAAGACAGTGTTATTCAATGCAAGTGCCCTGTCTAGGTGAGGGGAAGCAACTGCAGTTGTTAAAGGCTGTGGGTCGCCGGCGCCATTCACTAACAAAGCTGTATCAACATTGGATGGCGCCGAAGGTTCTCAAAGAGTTAACGACATCGCCTTCACACAGCGCATCATTCTGTCCATAAAGGTGTGATCCTCAGCTCATGCTGAGTGGACCGTCAACCTTAAAGTTCCTGGAAATTTCACAGGCGAGTTCGTTTCATCTTTTTTGGCCCATAACTAAAACAGAGTAGCAAAGAAGAACATGTAAATAAAGACAGAAGTGATGTTTGATTTCACAAACAATGAAAATTTTATTCAAATGTTGTCAGTTATATACAATGTTGGTATATTTTTCCTTTCTATATAATTATAATGTCATGTTTTCAAGTGTGAACCCATGGATTGTTACACTTACAGGATATATA
>BMAT01004146.1:396660-415986 GCA_019649035.1 Elysia marginata | reverse complement strand
CAAGAAGAAAAAGAACAAGAAGAAGAACAAGACGAACAAGAACGAGAAAAAGAAAAAAGAACAAGAAGAAGAAGAAGAAGAAGAAGAAGAAGAAGAAGAAGAAGAAGAAGAAGAAGAAGAAGAAGAAGAAGAAGAAGAAGACTGCACACACCAAATAGATAGAAGTCAAACATTAATTTTTTTATCGTGTCAAGCCATTCAAATTTGAAGGGCGACAACTCAACAATCAAGGTAAGTATTAAGATTATCTCTCAGTTTTCTCCTTCTAATGTTTTCGATACAATACGAAACTGTTATTGTGTTCACTTGTTGTTTGTGAAGGAAGGAACTGAGTATAAGGTAGCTCTTATGACTGAGCTACAAAGGTATTTTTGAAAGATCAGAGTATTTGAGGTTGAGCTTTAGGCCTTTCAAATAATAAAGCACTGAGAACATCAAATGACCACCAAAACTTGGTAATACCTAATATACTTTAGAATCTATACAATATTTGTGAAGATACCTTTTTCAAATCTTTGTTCGAAACTCAAGGGCATGTTTTAAAAGAAAATCGAAACAACATTCGTTTATAAATTCATAAGAAAGATGAACTGTGTTTTAAATGTTAATACAATTACAAATCTAAAAGTTACTGACTCTAGAACCAAATAATATTTTCTATAAGGTACTTCTCAAGTTGAACATGTCCATTAAATGTATTATGAATTTTTGAAAATGGATTTAATTTAAAGCAGTCTTTCTCTTAGTAAACGTTTCTGAATTTTTATTCTGTTGGAGTTTTTGCTCTTTCAAAAAGCATTTTAATATAATGTATTGTCTGGTTTATGCAATTAAAAAACATCTTCCACATGTGTAATTTATTTTTTATGCTATCGTACATTAAGCTTTATTTAAAATGTATACACTGCCCGCTTTACGAATGTAATAAAGTTAATTTAGAGTTGACTGGATGTTATCTGTGACGTAATGATGTGGTGTTTGTGAGCTATACAATTAAATTAATGACTATCATTATAATCATTGTTAATGTTATCTTTATTATCACTACTGCTACTACTACTACTACTACTACTACTACTACTACTACTACTACTACTACCAACTGATGCTGCTGTTACTGCTACTACTATTATTATTTTTATTATCATTATCATTGTTATTACTGCTTATATCATCATTAATTTGTTAACAAACTTCCACCACTTGCACAAGACGGAGGCAAGTGATTTACATTTGTGGGACGAACCGCCGAGTTGGCTCGAGCGTCAAGCTCCGAAAAACTCGATGCGAGGAGCGGCTAAGTTATACCACGTAATATATTGCTTCAATAGGTAAACACAAACACACAACCTTTGAAATGAACAACAGAAACAAAAAGTAACAGAAAAAAGACAACTGACATCTTATTTTGTATGACTTTCGTGTATTTTCGATTTTTCCAGTTTTGAGAGGTTAAAAGAGCAGGGAAACATTTACGATGACCTTCGATATAAATGTAAACTTACAAGTTTACAACAAAGATGGAGATTATAATAATGACAACCACCGATTGTCACTATTTCAGCCTGCTGTTATTGCCCTATGGTTAAAAGTTCAATGCTTCGAGCGATCTTTGTATCCTAACCAAATAACAAAATCAGCTTTATTCACAATGACTATCTAAGAGGCTTTCTGGCAAGCATCCTCAAGACAGAGAACGCACTTTGCAGTTTTTTAGACCTGTATAATTATTCTTCTGCAAAACCAGATGGTCTCCTGTTATACACATCACGGAACTTTCAACTGCAGAGAAGGTATTTCTCTCCTAGTGAACTACAGCAGCACTAATAATTCCACGTCTTCCTCATTAGCAAGACTCTTGCGCAGCACCTCATCTGCTGCAGCCTCCACAGTCTCTGGCTGTTCCTCGCTTGCTGTTGGCGTTACTTGTTCCTCGGGTGCCTCTTCGGGAGGACTCACCTCATCGGCTTCTTTCACAGAAGTTTCAACTTCGGGCTCTTTTGGAGGGTTTTCATCCTCGAGCTCTTTCACAGAACTTTTACCTTCGAGTTCTTTCATAGAATCTTCACATCCGGAGTCTATTGCAGGAATTTCACATTCGGGTTCTTTTATTGGATTTTCACAATCGGATTCCTTTTTAGGATGTTCTAAAGGATTTTCAGCACTGGGCTCTTCGAAAGAACTTTCACGTTCGGGCTCATCAACAGGCCTGCTACACAGTCTGCCATAAATTCAATAGAAAAAAAGTGTTTCAAACATTAAGGATATTATTTGAATTTAACTTTTAAAAAAGAAAATTGTAGTTCAAACAATTGCTACCCATGTACTACAGCTATAATTTATTCAAAAAAAATAAAAATGAGCCAATTTGTATGCGAGACGAAGGTGCCACTCTCAGCAAGTTGAGAAAAATTTAAGACTTTATGATGTGTGGATAATGATTTATGAAAGTGAGTTGTTAAACACTTCATATTCTATCGAGAAAAAAGATAGAGGCAGACAGGGTTTGCAAAACATTTGATAATTTTGGGGGGCACAATTTCCTAAGAATAAACATAACAAAAGACAAAAAACCTCATAGATTATAAGTAAAAACAGTAGGAGGTCTATTTTATGGAGTTATTCAACTTTCTCATTTGCCTATGCGAAGGATAGATACATTTCAAACAAGCTGAGTTTAAACGAAGGAAAGTCAACAATTACTGGCATTGATTTTCAAAGATTGCCTAAATTTGATAAGTTGAAGGGAGAAAAAGACCATCAAGACGTCTATTGCGATTCTAATGGCTTGCTTGAATGGATTTGTTAAATGTTGCAGATTGGTACGGAAATAAATCAGAAAAAGAGTGTAATTTATAAATAGAAAAAACCGGAGTAGATCTCCAGAATTTTGAAAAGATAAAACCTCCATTCAATGCACAACCCTCCCTTTCCGATCTAATTCATTATTACTTTTGCTACATTCACCTCTGCTTCCTTATGTGGGAATCTCCATTTTCATCATCATTTCAGAAGCTGAACTTTTAATAATCGTTTTTGTGTGTTGCTATTTTACTGCAATCTAAAGAAAAGTATAGATTTATAATATATAAACAGGAAGTTGAAAAGACTATACTACCAGTTAATACTCACTCTTCACACTCCTCAGCTTTTTTTCCTCTGCAAACATAAAAGAAACATTTAATATTATTTGTACATAATGTGATTGCTGAATAATTTAACAACAGATGATGTCCTTCTTATTAACGCCCCAGTAAAGTAAAGACGGCCAGAAAGGTAGAGAAAGAGACGGAGGGAGGGAGAGAGAGAAAGACGGAGAGAGGGAGAGAGAGAGAGACCTAATGAGGAGAGAGAGAGATAGAGATAGAAAGAGAGGGAGAAAGAGAGAGAGAGAGACCTAATGAGAAGAGAAGAGGTAAGGCGATGAAATAATGAGAAAAAAATGAAACTTAAGGGCAGAGATCGAGAGAGGCAGATTGAGAACAGCTAGAAAAGAGACAAAACTCAAAATGGTGAATAAAACCTAATGATGGGATGCGATAGGAAAAAGAGACAAAAGAAATGGTATGGAGAGAAAAGAAGACAGTGGTCTAATAAGATAACTATAATAGATCGATGAAAGGACAGATAAATAGTTTTGGAGACTGACCAAAGAGGAGGTAAAATGGTATACATTTGTAACCTGAGCAAGAACTGCATACCTATGAATATATAACTTTTAGCAGATAATAGATGAAACAAAAGGACATTGGTGAAGTAAAAAGGAAATCATTGTATCGGACAAAATTCGTCCAAATAACTGCTTTGAAATGATTAGCTACATAGAGCCAAATGGAATGTCCTTTATTGGCTTATTCAATACTGCAGCATATTTTCAGTCTGAGCTACAAACAAAATGTTCAATCAAACTATATTGAGAAATACTAGGTACAGCCGTTCTTGTTTATTATCCCTCCGGCATTAGTCCTAGTCTCTCTCTAATTCTTTTCGTGAAAAAAAAGTGGTCTTCGTAAATGAAAAAGACTTCTCACATTGCCCTCCTGTTTCCACGATTAACACAAATAATAAAATGTTTGGGAATGAAAGTAAAGCATTAAAAAGTTTTTTCCTTCAATTTTATTTACTTTTCGTGAGTTAAGGGCATTTGCTGCTAAAAAACTAAATTTTCAAGTCTTTTAGTTGTTATAGATTCTTACTTAGGGACTTCAGCTCAGAAAATGTTTTTTGTAATTTTTCTTCCTCGTTGCCATGGTAACAAAATAAAACAGTAGGCATAATGGATTTTAAGATAACATTTCATGCATCGATTTATTTTTGAACTTTTATGGGTAGCTTAAAAAAGAAAATTCAAATACTGCAAAACCTTGTTGACGAAATCAAAACAAACCCCCTAGCTTCATTCATACCAAGTTTCAAATCAACAAAACAAAAATTTTAAGAGTAATTGATATTTTGTGTTACGATTTGTATTGTTAAAACTCAATAGTGAAATGAAAACGTCATTTTGTTCTTTTTTAAACTAGGGTGCATGTAATAAACATCATTGAATGCCCAAAAATAGTTTTTGATATTCATTTTGACACCAGAGTAGCAGCAAATACCCTTAAGTTTCGCTTGTTAAGAGTTTGGTCAGGTATACAATCGTATGAGGCCGTGTCTGATAAATTCCCTATGAAAGCTAAACCAGGAACAATACGTAATATCCCCGACCTTAATCACTTTGACAACTCAATACTCATCCATATAACAATAAATGTTTGTAATCTGAGTCTGCCATCAACAAGAAAATCGGATTCTTTTGAATAGACTGTGCATTTACGTTAACACTTATTTAAGATTTCAATAAACACACAACGGAGATTTTCGGCGACAAAGATGCAATTTACAAACTGTTTCTATAATTTGCGTAGGAGTGGTCAGTGATTGATGGTCTGCCTGTTGCACTAACGAGATGCAACGAGATGCAATAGATAAGCCAATAAAGGTCCAATTTGAGAAAGGATAAATCTTTCAGTAAATATTAGATGTCATTACATCAGTAACAATATATTGTTTTTGAACAAGTTTGTACTATAAAATGGTTTTGGTGAAAGAAGGCACTTGTTTTACCTCATGTGCTATATTAGATTTCACCCTAGCATGCATGTATCTCAATGACAAAGATGCAAGCAAAAGGAAAGAATAACAACATTCACCTGGAACATATCCAAACAACCACCACCAGATTCTTCTCCCTTCCTGAAAAATAAAAGCCAGAGGAATACAAAGCTGATGTAATCATAATAATTATTTTAAAAGTACTTTCATTTTATCTCTCACAAGCATGCCACCATTTTATATATGGCTTTAGAACTCATACAGTAAACATTTTTTTTCTTTTATTTTGGTGCCTATCTTGGTCTTCGCCTATAATCCCAGTCCCCAATTTGTTATTTTTTTCTATGCTATGCCAATCTGTGTTGTAAAAAAGGGGGACCATTTTGAGGCCATCTTACCCCTCCTATCAAATGTTTATTTATTTGATAAACTTTAAGACAGTGGACTGATAATACAGGTATCATCCCTTTTAAGAGTATAGCTGAAAAATGTTTATCGCAATTTGTTTCTCGTATCCTATATGATAATTTTCGAATAGAGAGAGAAGCTGGTCTGAGTAAGTAGAATAATTATCGTCCATTTCTGTTCGCCTAATCTGCTCTACCTCAGCTATGGTTGGTGGTTCGACAGAGGAGGCTGAAATAACGTCCCCATAGCGAAGAACCTATTGCCCTGGCTTTATAGGCTCCCGAGGACCGGGATTATGAGCGGAGACCACTGTATGTTTGTCAAATGTATTATATTAGGTTAGATACATACGCTTCATCATCAACGGTACCCTCGGCGGGCTTTTCCTCTTGGGGGACTTGACGGTCGGGGTTATTTTTGCTATCCGTCGAGTGTTTCTTTTTTCTGCGACCCTTTTTACTAGACCCTCTTCGTCGTTCTTTTTTACGGGCCTCTTTTTCACCCATTTCTTCCTCTCTGTAATCATCATGGCTTCCTTCGACAGAAACTGTCTCATGCCTGATCAGAGAACCGAAATATGAATATGTTTGAGAAAACTTATGCTGCATTTACAAATAGACTCTGCCCTGTCCTATGAATATCAGCGATGTTTCGGAGAGATTTTGATTAAAGCAGGTCACTTTTCAATTTGCATTGGCTGCTTTAGAGTCCCATGCCTTTACAGTTGTTCTTTAAATCCAAATTTACATTTATAAAACATATAAAGACGGGATACAGTGGGGTGGCATGATGTAGTACCATTCATATCTCACAAAAAGAAATATAAAAATGCTTTCTTTTATCCCCCATTTAAAACTTGACAACCTTATAGACATGGTGTTGAGGACTTTATAGCCTCAACTTCTACCCCGCTTTTTAGGATTCATCTACTTTAAATCCAGAAAATGAATAACGAACAAGTAGTTTTAGGTTAAGTATTTTGATCACTACTGATATTCTAGCTTTTTTATGCAGCAGTTGCAACTGATTCAAAAGAACGCCAGGTAAGCTTATAATTAAAGTACCCGGTGGTCCGAAATGGAGCTTTGTTTTACTTTTTCACCATCATTGCAGGATTAAGAGATTTTAATGAAGCAAACAATTCGACTTTTTTCCCCCTATCAAATATCAAACAACTAACTATATTCACTTTTCGATGTAGATAGTGAAAAGACAAGTAAAACTGACTGATCAGCTGAAAGAGAAACGTCGCTGAAACCATTTACTTGACCATATTCTACAAGCTGATGGGTACATTTATGCAGGGTAGGCCACCGTACGTCCTATGGCGGCCTAGATGCAGGGCAATAAAACCACAGACAACTTTTCTCAACTATCTATGTAAAGACCAACGTCGAGCATTGCAGGCTCTAATGCTTACGTCTTTATTAGGGACAAAAAAATCAAAACCACTTTCATGACCCATTTTTAAGTCTTCCAAACCTTTAACCTTTATTCTAAGCTTGTGCAATTCGTAAACTCAACTCTGAAGTTTGGTAAAGTGTGCTGTATGCTAAAAAATATACTCATAGTAATTTTAAGCCGCACACGAGGAATTGCTTGTAACTTTTTTACGAATACACCGCAAAATTATTTGGTACTTTCGTTTGTAACAACGCAGTAAATGGACTTGATTTTAGATTTTTTACACAAATCTAAGGGTTTCCCATACCCCTTTCTTCATAATATTTTAATTTTTCCGCGTGACATGTGCTTAGTGAAGCCAAAAACGGCATACTTCAAATTTAAAAAAAAATTAAGAATAAGATTTTGTCAGTTATGCAAAATCTTAGCTTTCAACTTCTGGCTAGAACATAAGAAAACAAGACACGCAGAGCCTACAACATAAGAAAACAAGACACGCAGAGCCTAGAACATAAGAAAACAAGACACGCAGATCCTAGAACATAAGAAAACAAGACACGCAGAGCCTCGAATATAAGAAAATAAGACACGCAAAGCATAAAAGGAAAAAATAGATTAGACTTAGATCCAGATCTAAGATCCAGATCATTACCAGCTTTGCCCTAAAAATACTACCTTCTCCCAATCAAACTAAATTTACGCAATGTTTATCGAGACATTTAATTTGAACGTTTTTGGAACAAGGAAGCAGAGTAAGACTAGATATGATAAACGAAGTTGGAAAGCGGCCACAACTATAATTTAATTATGTGTTTCTTCTGCCTTCCGATCTTTATGTGGTGTGCTAAAGTTGACCTACACTGCCCTTCGTTAGCCTATATGGAAAGCTGCTAAAGACCTATTTTTCAATTGAAATCAGTTGCGAATTCTTTTGTATGTTTTCAAACTGTTTCATCACTTCATTTTTTAAAGCATTATGAAAATCGTGAGTGTTTGGTCTATGAGGTGAAAATGCTTAAGACATCATTAAATATTTCGATTTCCCGGGCAATCGGCAAAGTGATAAACATAAACGCAATGCTCTGAGCCGAAGGTCACGAAATCTGATATTTGTTTATTTTGCATTTCTATTTTATTTTCCATGTAGTTAAAATTGATTGTTGTAGTCTCAACCACAACATAATGTTTTTCTAAGCTTTAATGAAAACTGGGTGTACCGGTATGCGGTTTGAGCTAACCTTTATCTTATTCCCATCCATGATGGTGCTGTACTTAAGCACTAGCACTGTCCTTAGCGAGTTCCTGGCTGCCAACACAGTGTCGGGCCTCTCTCCATCCGTCTTACTGTCCAGTGGACTGCAACCGCATAGAAAATCATCGTGTCTCAGGACAAGAACGGAGCAAACATTGACAGCTTATGTAAAATTTTGCCGATTTATTAACTGATAGATTGCCTTCAGTGTTGGAGAGACTTTAGATTATTGAAGTATTGGTCCAGAACAATATCGAATGAAATGGCATCAATGACACAAATTATTTTATACTTATATCATTCATACTGATTGGGAAAGAGTATCAGTCGTGATTTAACGTGCTTAATGTGACCGTTTTCAATCTGAGATGAAACATATGAAATGCAAGGAGCTTCACATCAATACAATACCTAAGGGCACCACACCAAAAGTACTCACGTTCCACAGTAATCTAGCGCTTGAATTCTTACTTCTATCACATGATCTCCTTCATATTCAAGGCAACTGAAAAAAGCAAGAGAGTATGCCTTTGTTTTTACAGAATTTATTTTCTATTTTTTTACAACTTTGTTTAGACATTAATTCGAGGGGATAAAGAGACAAAATGGCGGACTTTTGGAATGGCATCTTGAAGATGCTAAAACTATTGTTCCTTCTGTTGTCATACTGTTTAGAGTAGAATAACGCTAGGCCGTTGTTATTAACATATAGACATGGTGAAACCTTCTCATATAATATCAAGAAATCGGACCAAACTTTCACCAACTCAAAACCTAGAACGTTTTCTGATAAATAGAAATAAGCATACAACTTGCAGGAAAAAATTTGATGATTGCCCGAAAAAAGTATAACCCTACCGATTGTCAACAAAGACTATCCACGTGATCGACTAAGTAAAACCTAGCCTAGAAAAATAAAAGGCGTTCTTTTGTTATCAGTTTTAACAGTACATGTATTAAGATCAAAAGGTATATTATTGCAATTGAGACTTTTGAAAGATTTAATGACACTGTAGTCTCTTTGTCAGGTTTTTGGTGACAAAGTTTGTTCATTTATATGTGATAAGCTAATTGGTTTTTTTTCTAGACCCCACATTGGAAGAGACATGTCGCCCAATCACAGGATGCCGTAGACGAACTCTAACTGACAGTCTGTGCATGTAGCTGGGTATAGCATCCCCTGACAATTATCACGAGACTGCAAGTTTAAAAGAATGTGATTAACAACTACTGGACTCGAGACACTTATTACATGGCGTTACAGCTCCGAGAAAGCGTCTTAAGTCCCATCAGAATTTCCTTAATGAGGTGCGCATCAAGAGACCTAAAACGTTCAGACCAGTTGCGTGGAAGAAAAGAGAGGTACAAATCTCAGGGAATGGGAGTTGGGGCATGCCGTTGCAGAGATAGGTTGCCTCCTGTATCAACTATCAAACCGATTTCACGAAAGGAATACACTGAATTTAAGCCGAAAATTAGACGAACTAAATACATTTCGGCTTACGCGGCATTCATTTCATATGAACGCAACTGGACTCATGAGAGGAATGAGGCATCTCTTTTCTTCCTTAAGGAAAATAACGTTGCTGACTTTTGTCTAACGTAAAGCCAAATTAGGTTGTCTAACGAAGAGACAAATAAATGTGATTTCAGGCCAAAAAAGGTTTATTTTATCGAAGCAAGTGATGTTTTTGCAGATTTGTATTGAAATTTCAAAATTTACAGAAGCGTTCCAATTTTAAAGGAAGCAATAGATTCTTCTCTTTCCATATCATTATAGAAAACAAGTTTATTGACCTGAAGTTTGCTTATAAACTTTAGCATGGCGCTTAAGTTTCTCTGAGGTATCATTTTGGCTTTCTGGAATTTCGAGATTTTTTGGCGGCGCTAGTTTACGTGAAATACTTTCCAAGAGTAACGACTAATTTGGGAAAAAAATAACTCAGTGCTATCTTATTCTAAATACAATTTTGACATAATGAGAACCAGTTATATCACCTGAAAGACGGGAAAAAATCTTTAGTTTATCGGGGTATTGTAAACAGTTAAAACCTCATAACACCAATCGTAACACTATCCACATTTCAAGTTATTGAGTTTTAATATGATTGTGCACTGAAGATTTAAATTGCTGTAGCGCGAATTTAGATGAACGGAGATAGAAAATATAAAGCAAAAGAGAACTGAGATCGATATCTAGATCTAGTAGCTAAGTCATTTTCTAGGCTTACGCCTGCAACCGTCCTTGCCTATAAAGCCTTGGAGCCAACCAACTGTGACCTGAATAGAAACACCTTTACTTTTCTCAATCAATGGTTGAAGTTCGACAAAATCCTCAAAAGATTTCTCTTCATGGGTATTAAAATTTCTCTGAGAGACCAGAACTGGAGGCTGCCATGCGAGTGAATAGCAGCAAAGATCTCGAACACTTAAAAAGATGAGGCTTGACAGGAAAGTTCTGTAAGTAAAAAGCAGCAAAGATCTCGAACACTTAAAAACATGAGGCTTGACAGGAAAGTTCTGTGTTTCGTTTTCAAATAGCTTCATAAAAGTTGGAAAAAGTCTCTTTAGTGTGTAAACTTTTACTGCTCTCTAAGCCACAGATAGAAATCACGTCATTTCCATGTTTCACTGTTCATACGTTACATGCAGTCGGGTTAATAGCGTGACGAAAAATGGCGCTGAACAAACAATTGTTTTAAAAGAACATGCGATTATTGAGTTCCTGAATGCAGAAGGGGCTCACAAATTGATATTTAATGACGCATAGAGAACGTGTATTGAATGAATGTCCAGACGTGAGCACAAGTTGGACAAAAACAGATAGAGCAGTGACAACCAGGCTAAAACAGGACGTGTGCAGGACCAGCCTAGCTGTGGCGGACCCGTCACTATCGCGTATGCTATGCATTAAGTGAGATAGTACCTAATCTTTCGCAAATACCATCATATTACTCGGCGAAATGTCATTTTGAAATAATTGATTGTTCGTTGCAATGGGTGCAGTGCATGTTTAATGAGGGTTTGATTTAATTTCATTATCTTTTCATTATGTCAATGCTCGCCCCGAACCGATTGAAATATCAACATGCCCTAATTTAAGTCAAAATTCCAGGGGATCCTATCTCATCTTCATTACAGTTCAGACTTGGCCCAATAAGAATTTTTTTCTTTGTCCCAACTTCTTTATAATTGAATGAAATCATTATACTGATGACGACATAGTTGAGGCCGGTGTGCGTAGGTAGTGCAAAGAAAAAGCAGATAATTTTTTTTTTCGCCGACGGGTTTGAACAACTTGATCAACTTTGGCTCACCGTTGTTGGCAACCAATACGACGGTGAGTACTCACAAAAATTAATGTGGATTAGCGCCATAAGCTTTCATTTTGTGTAGAATTTTTGGTATGGAATGATTAGTTTGGAAACAGTGATAAAGCGGCACAATTTTTAAGTCGCGCCTCGTAGCACCAATTTTGATTGGTTAGCGAAAAAAGTCCAACGTTGAAATTGATGATTTTTTCCGCATTTGTCCCTGCGTTCGCATTATTAATACGTTAACAGGCTTGAAAAAAGGCCAACCTCAAAGGTGGGGCTACCTAGAGGAAGACAGTGCATGCTGATCAAGAGTGGAGCAAACAGTTATGGTCCACCGGCTAAAGTGCTCGATCAAACATGCGGGTCTGCTGATCTTGCTACCTATACATATTTGTATATTGATAAAACAAAATTTAGCCATTGATAATTTCAAGTCTGAAATGTACCAACATAATTATCATTTAATCAAGACAAATCACTATCTGTCTGTCCGGTCTAAAGAGTAATTTGTTTCAATATGTTTTAAAGCGTATAATGAAAAAAATGAGGGTTTTGGAAAAAAAAATTTGACCAAAAAAAAAAAACAAACCCACAGGGCGAACGTCCTGTACGCGTCAACTTTAGTTTCAATTGAAAAGATCAAACTTGGTGGAAATAATATTTCTTGTTTTATAGGTCTAAAAAAGACTAATTGAGATCGAAAATCTAGAACTCTGTTGCAGGTTGAGTTTAGAATCTAGAAGTACCTCTAAAACTAGTCTTGAATAGCCCTCAGTCGACGATTACCATTACGCTCAAATCGGAACGTTTCAGTGTTCGACCTTTGGTAGGTAGACTTAGACATAAGATAGACAGGAGGGGAAAAGTTTTAATAAGGAATAAAATAGAGTGAGACATGATGAGGTTGTGGGAAAGTCGGATTAAAAAATTGACATAAAGACAATAAGGAAAGAAAGAAAAAGAATCTAATGAGATACGGATCCATAGTTAGATATAATTATTACAAATGTAATAGACAGATCCAATGTGAGGACACAAAGAAAGCTGAGTGGCTTTAGCACGCAACCAATTCTATTACTGGACCAGGTTGGGTACATCGGAATTAGTTTTTGTCTAAAATTAAAAATACAAAACCAATTATTTTTTTCCTTGACAAAAAACATAGGCAATTGACCCCCCTAGTAAAAACTTAAATTTGAAGGCTCACGACAGGTGCCATGCTTAGCCACCAACCAAGATCCATCCATCATTTGAAAACGGGGCTCCAAGTAATAAACAAATAAACCAAACGCAAAGCTACTGCATATCATTTACATATTCATGAATTTGAGACGCCAGCGTGCAATCTTTTTTCGAGCGCAGTTACTGCCAAAATATGTCCAGATGTAAGAAAATGGTATGCTTGATAAAAAATTGCTTCCACTTGAAAAACCAAAACTTGTGAATGATGGATCGCCAAAAATTTGCGTTTTCAAGGGCCCGCTTTAGGGAAAGTTTTGTTTTCGGGTAAAAATCGTCTAGTTTTGGGTTTTGGTTGTTTCGTTAGATTTAAAACTGTTTCTACATGCTTTTACAAACGTCAAATAAGGAATAAGATTTAAAAAAAACCGCAAAAATGCCATTTAAAAGGCCCCAGTCTAGGCTTTTTTTAACGTATTGCAATCTGTTTTTGTCACAAAAGGAATTTATTCACCCACATGATATACTTGAGCACAAACTTTACTAAAACCATCACAGCTGCAGACTTGAAAAAATATTTCTATTGTTTCATAAGGTTTTGCCTGCAACATCAACGAAGGGTTGAGATATTCTGAAAAATAGATTTTTTGCTTTAAAAAAACACCATCTCCGTTAAAGAAAGAGGGAAAAAAGGATATCGGTCAGGCTTAAAAGTATCTTACACCTAAAGTTAAACGTTTTTAAGGTGTCAAAAAATCGCTAGGTCATAGTATAGATCTATATATCACAAATAATAATTTTACGTTTCATTGATTTTCCAGATATTGGTGTCCCTAAATTGTTCTAAAAATACGTGTCCATTTTGTAATATGATAAGGCATTATTTCAAACAAATTATCGAAGAAAAAGTTTCACTTGACTTTAACTTATACTCTAAATCTAAAAAAAATAATTTTACACAGTCATATTCCAAAACAATGCAACACTCCGCGTAGAGTACACAACGAGAAAACACTTTTCAAGAAAATATTTTTTTTAATCTTGTCTACCCCATACACACCATATGAATGTGCCATCTTCATGGAATGAAGAACAAATGCGTGTAAGAAATAACAAAAGTTTTCAAATTTGTAACCGATTCGTGTAAACCCACCAAACAGCTAAAACTAGGTGAATAGCTAGAAAGATGATAGATTGAGGAGCAAACAGATCAGTAGGTCAGCTCATGGCTACACACTGACGTACATGCACTAGTTTTTTTTTGTCTTGAAAACGTATTTGCCATGAAAGATTGAGGGGGGGGGGGGCGGCGTCTTTTTAACATATAGCCAACACGTCATTTTCGCCTGTATGACTACGACACTTGGCAACCAGTAAAAAGAAAGGTCGTTCTTAGTTTTAGCATGTTGGAACAAACTTGAACAGGCGCTTGGAAGTTGTTTTCTATGTATATTTCTCTTAAAACTCGTAAACAATTTTTGAATGGTTAGGAACACGCAGTTGGTTAAAAAAAACTGGTTAGAAGACCGATTTCCCTTTTTTATACTGCTCATATTTTGTTATTCCTGGAGCATAACGCTTTCCAGAAGAATTGGATTTAAAACACGTATGGCTCTGCTTTTAGATTAGTGTTGCAGGTTTGACCTGGATGCGAGATTTTCATTTCCTGAAACATTGTGTCTAGCTTTCGGAGAGACCATTTGGAGCGAGCGAAGGTCTAAACTTTCAGTGTCTTTTCCTTAGATAGGAGACAAACCGAGGCTATATAAACTATGTTTTAAATACAGGAGCCTTTAAAGATTTACGTAGGCATATTTTTAAATCCCAACGTTGCCTAACGGCTTTATATATATAACGTCGTTTCCATAACCCAGTTAAAATTTATTCAGCTTGCAGAACAAAACATCGCAGGCAGACATTTTAATCAACCACTGACAGATTCTTTAAATAGAAGTCTGTGTAATCAACCTATTGGTTTTGCACCATCCAGTCATAAACAATCTTAAGGTCGAGATCAAGATCTAAACATAGTTTCAGGCCTAAAGGCTATATATGCATCTAGATATCATTTAGGGCCTACATCTTATCTTTGCTAGGATCTAAAACTGCATTTAAATTTTGGTCTCGGCAGTACTAAGCTATATTAAGCACATCAATATTTTGACAGGGTTTGTAACACAGTTTTTAGTTTTCTTTAGTGCTCTTACTTTAACCGTGAATTTTGAATATAGACCTTTCTATATGTCGGTTAAATCATATCTGATTTTCACTGTTCATATAGGGGCACATTGGCTAATCTTTACAGTGGAGTATTTGAATAAGTAGTGCTTTGAACTTTGTTACAACTATCCCTAGAGGGAAAAATCGAATGGAAGAGAGGACATGGAAGGCCAAAAAGGAGTGAGATGGACAATGTAAGGGGATGGTCAAGATCGGCAAGCTATGGAGATACGAAACGGAAGGCCGAGAACAGAGAAGATTAGAGAGACATGGTTGCCAACCTTCGGACCGAAGACGGCACTTGAAAAAAACCCATGTAAATTACGTTTAAAAGGCGTAATAGCTGATGTTAAACGGGAGAAATCAATAACTGAATAAGATTTTGTGTACAAGGATATTTCAACGAATTAACTTTTAATGACAATCAAACCATGCACCATTTCTGTACCCCCTTCGTGATTTTTCCTTACTTCACCCGCTTGCGACAGATTTTGTTTTCTATTCTACCCCAGACATAGACATTATTTCGACGCAAGGAGATCTAAGTTGCATATGCTATTATTTTTATGCTAAAAAGCAAAATGGCTTAGCAATTTCTTTAAACTCAGTCCTAGACTAGGAAAACATAATTTTCCTTTTTCTTTGTCTCCTTTAAATTTAAGGCCTCATACGAATGCACGACTGACATTTTTCCTCACCTTTTTAAAACTGTTCCATGAAATAATGTAATACTCAATGTTTTTTTCTCGCCGTTGATAGTGACATGAATCCATTCACGCCTTGCGTGTCTCTTTTTATTCAACCAGTATAAAACATTGAAGCTAAAACACTAATTGTGTTTCAAATGCATAAATGAGATACAAATACAAAAAAAAAGGAATAAAGAATAGTCTTCGAACATTGGCCATGCAAGTTAAAAATTACTCTCCTATCCTTTTAATGATAATCGCTACAACAAGGGGTTCACTGGTTGTGAAGATTCGTCTTGCTCATATGAACGTAGCAAAAAAGTGTCATAAAATGTAAAGAAAATTAAAGTGAAACTCCTGAGAGATGGCCCCATAGCTGCTGATCTTACTGTACAACAATGCTCCTTTGTGAGCTTTAGTGTCCGGGAACCAGTTGCGACCTGTACACACCGAAAGCTCAGGAGGTCCCGATTAAACACTAATAAAATTTAAGTCTAGTAGCGGTGCATTAATATTGTACTTTCATTACAGTTACATTAAAACTTACTACATCTATGGGCTAACTTAGCATTCTCAGATTATTTTCTGTGCGCACTTTGTTTTCGCGATTTTATGAGAAATATGTCAAGCAGCTAAGGTAAACTGTGAAGAAGTCAGGTCGATAACATAGCGAATTGAAAACAATTTTAGAAGTGTATTTTCTGCCCTTCAAATGTAAACTATAGCCCTTCTAGGGCCAAAGACATTTCATTTCAAAACAAATAAAATGGTCTATCGCGTGGTTGATTTTTGTCCAAGCTTTAATACGAACTGGTTTGGGCGACTTGTCTAATTTACCTCGGTTTTCTTCCACATGTCGTAGTCACGGGTTTGCTTTTATATTGGTTGAAAAAAATGCACACAAAAAAGAAAGAAAAAAAAAAGAACTCGCAAAGTTTTTTTTTCTACACACCCCAGTAAACTCGATGAAATAGCGACACAAAGCTAGATATGGCAAAAATGGCTAAGACTAATCAAATTAAGTTATAAAAACATTTTTTGCACTTATCATTTATTTATTTAACTTTATGATTACTTTTCCATCATTTCTAGTCAAATCATCAAACTCCTTTTACTTCACAACGGTAACATGTTTTTGTTTTCTGAGAAATAGTAAGAGAGAGAGAGAGAGAGAGAGAGAGAGAGAGAGAGAGATTTTTTGTTTTAGTTGTGTGTCCAATCAAAGTGAAAATTATTTAACTGTATTAACCTTTTAGTGATTTCAGTAACAAGTAAATGTACTAATATGAGGATGATAAAATAGCAAAATCAAACGCGAAATGCGCGTAAATAACACAACTGAAAACTAAAAAAAAAACAAACAAACTCAAGCCGACCAGGGGGTACTCTACGTTTGGAGGGATTTTTGATCGCCCACACATTAAAGCTACCGTGATGTCCTAACCAGCTGGTATGCAAGACTGAATCGCCAAGGGACCAATGCTCTCCCACAGAATGTACTCACCCTTCGGAACTTTCCGTTTGAAAGGACTCCTGACGTTGCAACTCCTGGACGGGCCCTCTGCTCATGTCTGGAGGGGGTACGTTGCCTGGCGGTCCCTGGGTGGGATCAGGCACCCACACACAGCGAGTGTCGCCATGCTGGATGTCATAATCACAGGGAAAGTTCACCGGCACGTTCATCTGGATCTAGAGGGAAAAGCAGGACAGGGTCTTGGTTGAAGTTTACGATAAGCACAAATGTCTAGAGCGTTAATAGACTTTGCCATGATTATCAGTTTGTTTTGTATGGAAACGAGTGAAGCGCGAATTTTTTTGTGTGTGACTTTAATACAAAGCTCCACTCATTACTTTTTCGTCGACAGGAAAACAGTATTTTCTGATTGTTATAAAAATGGCTTTTGAAAGTCTAACAAGGTCTTCTAAAGTAGTAGTTCTAAAGCAATTACTACAGACTTGAAGCAGCCAACGCGTGAGCATGACGGGAACGTCTGTGGGTCTATTTTTAGAAACTGGTTTCATTATTTTTTATAGTTTCCTTGATCTGCTTTCCCGATTTTCACGTACGCGTAGTGAGACACGGTGCGTGTGCTTAAGGTCTCTTTTATCAAAGCGAAAACAAAAGTTTTTTCCCGCTTGCCTTCGTATATTAAATAATTGTTACCATATGTTTGTACTCCAGAAACTCTGGTTTGAATTGTAAAATGTACTGGCCAATGGAAGCTACATCAAAGAGATTAAATATTTATTCATTCAATCAAGGTGCAATAATGTCATAAGTCAAAAATGTTAAGATAATGTACACTAATAACTCTTGCATTTATGAGGTTATCAGCTATTTTACCTCTCCAGATGTATGGTTCCTTGACACGTGTAGCATCCCGTCTATTTGAAAATAGTTTGCCCAGACCATAAACTGTTTCCACTTTACGTTAAACGTTATTCTGAGGACGCAAACCAAGAAAAGGGTTCATTATCTGGAGCCAACTAATCGTCGACATAGTTTAGTTCCAGAAATACTCAAAAATCTTTGTAGTTTACAAAGATCTTTGTCATTTTAGTAAAATAAACCATTCTCATAAATTTGGCAAAAGAATGATTAAATTTAAATGGAACGGTAAAGTTGAATTTATCTGCCTATCAAAATCAAACTTTTCAATCAACAAGTTGCAGTGATTGGTTCAAGGGGTTGAAGAGACATACCTATAGGAGTTCTCCACGTCGGGTGCCAGAGAACCTTGGTACACATGCGTCACCACACCCAGCGGGCCCTCACACCGACATTTCGGATTCTCGAACAGTTTGATGTCCTTCCACAAGCCACACCTGTTTTCCTGAGAAATAGCGAAAAGAGAGAGAGAGGGAGACATAGAGAGACACAGACAGAGATGGAAACAGAGAGAGAGACAGACAGACAGACAGACACCGACACAGACAGAGATGGAGACAGAGAGATGGAGAACGATAGAGATGGAGAGAGCCATAAAGTGAATGAGATGTTGGAGGTTTTCTTGTAAATCAACATGATCTCAGCTGAAAAAGAAACCAAAAGTACAATATCCATGAAAAAAGAGATGAAGTTTCACAGCCAATAATGGACTGCAAATGAGTTGGTAAAAAACTTGCCTGATATCGACTTTTAAAACTTTTTCTCCCTTGTCGTTGGGCTGGATGATTAAAGAGGAGTGCATGTGTTTCTTGTTCTTGAAAAGGTGTTTAAAAAACGTTCATAATATGTCTTGCCTGACATGTCACGACCGTAAAATGTTTTTTGAACATACGTGAAACTTTTGGAATGGCTAGTCTTTGAATATTAATAGACGCCAATTCAGATTTTAAATTTCAAAAATAAGCTCTCCTAGACTTCAATCGAATTAAAAAGTACGCCTAGCAAGCGTCCAGGTTGGGTCAAAATATCTTTGTAAATTTTCAGACAAACATATTGTCTGTGAGGCATGAATATCTAATACAAAAACACCCACACACCCTCACCCACAAGAAACAACACTATAAACGTATAGATTGCTTCGCCGTTAAGTCACAATGAAGCACACAATTGAGGGCTAAAATGTATCTATAAAAGTTTACTGCCTTAACCTCGGTTTCACATGGAGTAAACTGCAAGCCGCAAAACAGTTATTAAAGTAAATAGATCGTTTTTTTCCTTTTCAGATATTTTGGTTTTATGATAAGAAGAAGGTAATATTGTGTCGTTCAGCCATTTTGCTCTAATTTTGTTTGCATATATGTTTAACTGGGG
>BMAT01004146.1:363460-391035 GCA_019649035.1 Elysia marginata | reverse complement strand
AAAAAAAAAAAAAAAGGTCTGTGACTCACTGTAACAAAAGCCTACACAAAAGATGAAGGCTTTTCTTCTCATTAAGCCATCATTTGATATGCCTTACAATGTTCTCTTTTATATTTTAAAGCAAAGTTAAATACACACATATATAAACAAGCCTTAATTTGTTAATGTATCAGCCACCTTTACGAATATATTTTGACACAAATTAATTGAATTGAAAAATGTGATTGATTGTAGGATACACATTATAACTACGTCTGTCTATATTTCATTTTTATGTTAATATAGATTGAATGTACCACTTGAGTACTTTCCTGGTGATTTTAATTTCTTAATGTTCTTTTATTACTGTGCAGTCTTACTGATCTGTATAACAACTGTTGTGAGTTTTTTCTTTTAATTCATGTACCTGTATTTTATTTAATCATAAAGTGGATTGATCTTGTTTTAACGAAAATGCTGTTAAAAAATAAACAATATTGTTATTGTTAATATCATTATTATTATTATTGTTATATTATTATTATCTTTATTATTATTACTATAATTGCCCATCGTCATATTTAAAAACATTAAAATATAGGACAATGTAAAGAATATGCTTGTAATTACTAGCCATCTTGCCACTTCTATGAAAGGTGAAAACGGACTATGATGAGACCAATGATTGCTGTGACAGTATCCAAAAATCACGCTTAGGGGCGAAAAGGAAAAAAAGCAAACTTTAATGAGGTTGTGTTGCAAACTCTATAAAAAAATTTTGATAGCTTAGAACTGCCAAGACCGAAGTCTACAAGAATTTTTATATCTCTGTATGGATTAGATGAACCAATATCTAGACCTAGATATAGTTTCATTTTCATTCTCTGCGTTCTTTTTTATTTTTCAGAATTTCCATAGTACAGCTTAAGCTTTTACGTTTCATTTCGCTAAACTTTAAAGATAAAAACTTTGGTAAACGAATACTCACTACGAGCCCTAGAGCGGGAATTCCGAAGAAAAGATGCACCAAAAAATTTGTAAATTCTATTGTTTTGCCAGCACACCCTTTTAGAACACACTGCGAAAAAATCCTTGCTTTATTGAACGTGCCATTTAGCTTTTATAATGGCTAGCATTCGAATGTAGCCTAGGTCTAGCCGTTGACGCCGATTCAGATTTTAAATGACGAAAAGGAACTTTCACAGGCCTCAATTGAATAGAAAAAATATTCCCATATCAAATTTTAGAGGCTGACGATTTTGACACATATCTTTTTGAAAGTCTCGGTTATCTCAAATCCAAAGAGAATATATTGACATTTTAGAATCATTATAAAAACCAACTTCTATCCACTCCCATCAATTTAGAAAACATACCTAAGCATAAAACGAAAGCTTGTATGTCATGATGTATATTCGGGCTAATTAATAATGTCACCAAAAGCGGAAATGGGGTTTGTCCAAGTTTTATTATTTCTTTAGTCAACAAGCAGAGCATTAACATAGATGTATGTTACGCTGTAGTCTCAATAAAGATCTAGATTTCAAATGCTCAAACCCTACATCACTTGTGACTTAGAACTATATCCATAGGACAGATTTAGTTTTAGTATGAGTCTGCTTAGTGGGTCTACTTGTGTTATCAAACTTGAAATCTAGAAATCTACATTCCACATAGCTAATCTAGGCTATTTAGACTAAGCATGGTCACATGGGATTCTTGACGTCACCGATGATGATGCCATTAGAATCTATAAGTATAACGGCTTTGTTATCCTGAGGACCACTCTCTTTAAAGTTATAGATCAGCTTGACAAGTTCGCCAAAGGGGATCTTATAAAATATTTGAACATGTCAGTTTCAACAAATTTGCACTGAACAGTCATCTGTGAAACATTAAATTTTAAATTATTTTTTATGGGAACTCGGACGCCACGAGCTGCAGCTTCTGCAATCAGACTAGAGATTACCCGACCAGAGACATAGGTCTCTATTATAAAGAGAATCTCTAGATATAAACGTATATTTATATATATATATATATATAAATATGCATTTATATCTAAAGATTCTCTTTATGTATAGAGACCTAGACCTCCTCTAGCAAAGATACCAAAGATCTAGATTTAAATTTGAAAAGGCAACCAACGATTAATGCATCTAGAATAAGTAAGGCCTGTGTCTAGCCTGGGTTTTGAGTGAATTTGGTTTCGTTTTAGGGTCTACGTGAGATCTTTTCTTCCAAATTCAGGAGGTGAAGACCTACAAATTGCTCTGTAATGATTGAGAGGAAGTGATAGAAATGGGGAATAAAAGTATATAACATAGCATTGAAGGAAAAAAAACAGTGGTGATGACCCTTACTGTTCAAAGCTCCAGGCCAATTAAATGAAACTATCTTGCCATACACAAGAAATTCACATATTTATGAAGCGAGGTAGCAACAGACGGAGGAGGCGGAAGGAACATTGTTAACAGAATAGGTAAGGCCAGAAACGTATTCAGGATGCTGAATCCTGTATGGTCATCTCATCAATACAAATTGTGCACATAGCTAAAATTATATAGAAGTTGTATTCCCTCAACCCTGCTCTACGGATCAGAATGCTGGCGCATGACAGAAAATGACCTAACAAAGTTATCACCCTTCCACACAAAAAGCCTTAGAAACAATTGCTAGGATATTTTGGCCTCGAAAAATATCAAAACAAGACCTTCTTGATCATTACCAACAGGAGAGCATAGAATTAAGAAAATATTATTGAACAGAAAAGATGGAGATGCCATGTACTGCGCCAAGACCAGAATGCTATCCCTAGAGTCAGTGGCAGCCCAGTGGAGGCCAAAGGGACACAGGAAACATGGACGCCCCAATATCACTAAGTCTTGGAGAAGGACAGTGGAAGCAGAGGCAGCAACCATGGGACAGTCATGGGGCACCCTGAGGATGCTGGCTCAGGACCGCGTGCGATGGAGGGAATTTATTGCTGCCCTAGTTGCTATTGGCAAGAAGGGCAGTAAGTAATTAATAGCATTAGGAGGATAAGGAAAAAGTAATAGGGCAAAAAAAATTAAATAGAGGATGATTTTTTTGGCGGGGGTGGCTCAGACATTTGTCAAGAATGGAGTGATGATGTAGAGAAAGCTAGAAGAGGACAAATTGTAAAGAGATGTGAATTGATGTTCTCGAAATTGGACTGATACAGCCAATATGCAGTTACATAAGGAAATTAAAGGCAACTTATAACAAAGTCCAGGCCATTACTCGACCAGGTTGGGTACACCCCAACTATACCTTCTCTACTTTTCTGTAATAATATTAAAATCGGGTTTTCATTTTGATATTATTATTGTTAGTGATAAGTTTTAATCGTATCAGTTGACAGTACACCGTCTTTTAGTGTAAGCGCTATGTCTCTCTTCCTATTTCTAGTCCTTATGTTTTTTTTTCTTTTTGAAAACTGTCCAAGTGCCATTTCTTGTTTTCACTTTCATAGCGAAGCTCAGAAACGTTAAATATTATATTTTAATTTGAACTATCCTCCCTTTTTTCTCTCTCTTTCTCGAAATTGTTTTGTTTCGACACACTTTTGTCCCGTTCTCTCTGTTTGTCTGTCTGTCTGTCTGTCTCTCTCTCTCTCCCGACAAATTACTTTGTTGTTAGTGTTATTTACACACTTTTTAAAAAACTTAAAATTAATATCTTTTTAATACAACAACAATCAAAAATCATAATACGATATATCCCTACGGACGACATTGCAAAAGAACTTGTTTATGAAAAGGCACGTGTATTTCCGATGTTCCTTGCTTTTATTGTTAATGTTTATAAATTGTGACACTGTGTCGTCGTTTGCTGGCAGGGGAGAAACAACAGTTTAAATATTTGGTGTATTTATACATTGATGGACCCATCGGCTTTCAACGACGACTGCATGTATGTGTTGAAGCCATATGTTATATACCTACTTCTGTACGACCACACTTGCACAGAAACTATAGTTAACTCAGCTACAAGTACAAAGCACAAGTTCACCACCGCCGACTATAGCCAACATACTATCAAGAAAGCACAAGAAACGGGCGACATAGAACGGTGGATATGTGTGAGGACAGGCACTCCTCTGTTCCGAGTGTGACGCAAGACTATCAGCCATTATGGACACTGCTGCTAGAAAAGGTGGCATCGTGCTTAGAGTTACTAAAATAGCGGATGGGACAATGAAATTATGTCAAGGCTGCTCTTAAATGCACATCACTCTGTCATTGCAGTACGAACTGTGACTACAATTTATACAATGATTGGTAGCAATTAGATACTTTGATAATCCATATCTACATTTTACACTTTGTGACCCTCTTAATGTCTTACAGTTACAGATGCAAAAGTCAGATAATGGATATTTTAAAATTCAACTATAAGTACAAATATAATTGGTCAAGTATTATTGTTTTATATGCATTTTATCAACTAAAATTAATGATTTTTTAGTTGGACGCCTTATGTCGAAAATTAGCCAAAATACTCTTCATTTATCATTATGTCTTTCTGTACAGTGCAGCTTGCTCCTTTGCACGTCTTTGCACGTATGGGTCAAGGGGTAACATATATTTAACACAACTTTGTTCAGTAACCTTCTTTATACGCTTTTTATCAACTAAATATAGTTACACTTATTCTTTTGTCTCTTAAAGCACACCAAAAGACCCCTTATTTATGTTTTTGTATCAAATATTAACAAAGACGCAATAACTATGAAGTTTTGTCTCGGATGTCGGTCATCTTGGGTCAGTACGGTGCTTTACAATTACAACTACAAGCATTTCACCAAGTAAATGATACTAATAGTTGTATTGATTCCTTACGTCCGAAAACATACCAATAGACTCTTCATAATAATTCAATGATTTATGGTTTTGTGTGAACTATTCTTAAAGATAACACAAAATACAGACTTTTCCTCTTGGAATGCGGCCACTTTGAATTTCTAAAAATTTTTGGCTTCTTGAAGTCGGCTAGGTAAAATTAAACTTTAAAGTCTTTTTTCTTTTTTTTCTTAACTTCATTTCAGTGCAATTTGGTGCGTTTACCACAAAACCCACAATTATTTTGTATTTTTTCAACTATTTTTGAGAATAAAGTCATTTTCGGTTTATGATTTCCGCAATCTTCCTCCTACCAAAAGTCACCTTCTTGAAATTTTGAGGAGTGAAAGGTCTGCAGTTCGGTCGAACTTGAGCGGCCTATGATAGACGAACAGAAATGTATAATAGATTAAGTATACGGCTACCACCAATCCGCTACAACCCACTTGTGGCGGAACTTGGAAGAATTTTCACTACTCGTGCCGTCCAATCGCGCCAAATTTGTCCGAACCTAGCTTCTAGATGTGGTCAAAATATTTTTGATTTCCAGTGTATTCCCACAACAAAGAACTCGATGTGAAATTTCAGAAAGCGTACTTAAGTTGGTGCCTAAGGTCTATCTAAGTTTTTTTTTCAAATGCTACATTGAATATGAAATGCGAAAGAAGATTGTTTGGAAGATCGATTTCGAATACCCACTGCTGTTCCCTGGCTAATATTAATTCACGATGTTGAATGCTGGTTGTAATCGATACAGGATTCTCTGTATGTTATTTGTGGACTCTTTAACGGGTTTTCTAACGTACCCTCTTCAGATTCTTTAAACGTTGCGTAAATTTTTGTAATTTTTTTCAATCTCGTTACTTCTTAATAGTTAATTTTTGTTTAGACACAGAAATCCACACAAAACTGCATCATTTGCTCTAAATAAAAATTAAAGTTAAACTTAATTTGCCTTTAGTAATTATGTGTGCTTTAAAAACACAAGTAAAAATTTAATTTTTAATGAACATAAATGTTGAAAACTTGACATACCTCTCATGAATTGGGTTACAAAATACGCTTTATTTCAATGTTTTAAGGCTTTCTAGACTTGCTGTGGTTCTTCACTTATTTTCTCCGTACAATTTGTAAAATTACAATGCACAAGGACTTTCAAACAAACATAACAGGCCCCAAAACAAGGTGAAAATAACACAAAAAAGAACAAATAGAACAAAAATTAGTACTACAACTAAATAAGATGAATAGTTTTTATAAATAATTAGAAAAATAACTCTTGTCTACATCGTGTTAAAATATGGTTTTAATACAGCTCGAGAAAATGTTTAGTTTCTTAGCAGTGTTCTTATTTTATAAATGAATGATCGTTGCGTTGATAGATATCAGGCTAAGGTTCTGCTGCAGACTATAATTATATCGTAAAACGTTGCAGGTCAATAAATATGCAATAACCTGACTACCAATGTGAAAGCCGCATCAGAAGCAAGGGCGTGTGACGTCTTGTGCACTTTGATTCTGTATCCCCACAGGGAGGACGTAGGTGAGCAGTTACGGCAAGGCAGTGTACGCAGGACAACACTGACTATTGGGGCAGTTATTCCTCTCCAACATCAACCATGTTGTCAGCGCCATGCTCGTTTGCCCAGACCATGTACTTACTCCATTTGATATTAAAAGTCAGTCTGGAATTGCATGGTAAAATCAATAATAAGATAACATGTGTCGATTGATTTTTTGCTCTTTTACTTATTCAAATAAATAAATAAATAAATAAATAAATAAATAATATGTTTAGAATTCTTCACCGCCGAAGGCAGTCTCATGACTTTACATTTTCACCCCAGCAGGCCTATACTATTAATCGAACCCGCGACCTCCAGATCTCAAGTTCGATGCGCTAACTACTCTGCTATCCTGCCCCAATACCACATTTGTATCATTCCAAATGAACAAAATGTGCAATAATTTCAACTGCAGTTTGTTGTTTGTGTGTGAATAAAGTAATTATTGAAAAGCCGATTCCATGAAAGCCTAGCATTTCTCTTCTTGCAAAGTCTGTTGCTGTTTGATGATGTTTCAACATTGTTTGATACTCTCACTATAAACAATTCTACGATTAAGAATATGTTGTATAGCTCCAAAAACATCCGAAGTCGATCCTGACAAGGACTTTGTTCTCTGGAGGTCGTTGTATAGAAGCAAAGAATTTCATTATATGTTTTTGTCATTACCTGTCTTTAGTAGCCTAGCCTTAGGGTCGCCTTGACCACACTTGTCTTACACTATTTACTTTACACACGAATTAGGGGCATGAAGTATGTAATAGCTGTAGAAATTGCCCAAAATGCTTGCGGTTTATTGGTGGGTTACCACAGACAAATAGTTGCTTTGCAACTCACCGTATTACCACTAAAAATAACAATTATAGCCCAACTAGTCTACCTATACGCTTAGTTTAACCCTTCTTTGGTATATTTTTTACTTTCCTTTCCTATTCACACCACCCCCTGGTTCTGCTTTTTCAACCTGCTTCTGCTTTTTTGGTGTCTTTTTTTTTCGTCTTTCATTTCTCATCACTGTTTTTGTTTTATTCACACGTGAGAGGATTGGCCTACCTGAACGTGTCGCTCACTGTAGGTGTTAGTGTGGAGCTGTAGACATATCTCCTGATGCCGCACTCACCAACAGAAGACTGGTCTGGTTGATAATGCAATGGAAGGTCCTTCCATGTACCACAAGGGTTGCACTAAAATCAAGAAAAGATATGCATTCTGTTCAGTCAAAAAATCCATCGAAATTGATTCTGAATGTAAAATTTTATAACCACGAAAAGCTAAAACGTCAAAGTATATAGAAAAAATTCTCATTCTCATGAATTTCACTATAATTTTTACATCTCTCATGAGGTTTAGGAGCGGGGAACAGAATCTACTTTAGGTAAATAAACTTTATTACGTTCAGTTACTAAGTGGAAAATGATTCCGTTCAGAAAGAAACATTATATTGGGTTAACTTTGAATACACAATAACGTAAAGTGATATCATGTACATTTAGCACTCAAGACTTAAAATGTTTGATATGAAAGATAACATCTCAAAACATGGAACAGTGGGTGAAAACACTTGAAGTTAAGTTATTGAAATGTTTGGAATCGACCAAATATTAACATAAAGGTGCAAGAAAGAATTGAAAATGTGAATCTTCTCAAATTGAGTTCTTACACAGGCTTTTATAAAACAGTACTTTTTCCATAAGAACTGTCCATATTTAATAAAGCTTACGGCACTGCTGATAGTGACCAGGAGTATTTGAAAGTAGGGGTAAAATTTGTGAACACAGAGTTGTTGAATAAGGAGTGAACCTTAACAACCTATTCGTGCTCGCTACCCTTTGAAATTAGAAAAAGTGATTTTGAACTGCTATATTGTTCTTTGTTCCAATCATCAAGATGCTTGTCATTGATGTTGTTTCTTATTTGTTTCTATTCCAAAATTAAATAACTAGATTTTTGTTGTTTACTTCCTGACAGGTAAAAATTTAGCAATTCGAAGGACCTTACAATGGTAAGTTTAGGTCTAGGGTAAAAAGGATAGGTTCCTCATAAGTAATAGTTGTTTTCTGTTCAAAAGCGATCCAAGCAGCCATAAACTATTTATTTTTTGCTTAATTCAAATTTTCTAGGTCTCTAAAATGCTGATAATCAAGTGTCCTTTTTAAAAGACGATGGGCTCTTATTATCTCAATGTATTTGTTTAACTTTGCGCTGAAGACAAAGGTTGGCAATTACTAAACCTAGAGGGAACTTCATGATTTAGAGTTTCCTATAAAATAGGGATACTTGAAACGTATTAAAATGTGTCAAATCGTGCCTATGTTTAGACCTACAAGTCATGTCGAAATAATTCACTTTACATTGTTATTATTTCAATTTTTTACAACAGTTTAGAAACTAGATGAATAGAAAAACTACAGAGGTAACTACAAATTCAACGATAGAATTCCATTCTATTTATATGTTGTTAGAACAATTTTATTATTATTATTATTATTATTATTGAATTTTCATTCATGAATAATAAAAACTTACTTTTTTCTTTTTACATGTATTTGTTTTTGTAAAGAGAAAGTGTGCACATGTCCTTATTTTTTAGACCAAAGATGTTAACCCTCCACGAAGTTTTATGTTGATTAGAAGACAAGCCCGATAGATTGACTCAAGAGATATAGAAATATAGATAAATATCACCACCAGGGGGTGACTAGGGGAGAGGACTTTGTCAACGACGACCTGTATGATTCATTGATTGCGTGTAGCCTTGAGAAGCTGAGCCTATGTGACGTGAACAGCGGGGTCTATACAACAGCACTTGTCAATTCATTATTTAATGATCCCTTACTATTGACAACATTCTTTCAAACCAATCATATTTGGTTATAACAATTGGTGATCGCCAAACCATTTGGGTATGAAGCATTCCTTGATATCTACCTGGGGCTCCAGCACGATATGAAAGGAAACTGTTGTAATGGGTCTTATCGATCTGTTGCCAAAGGACACATACTTTAAACTTTACCATGCCAATTTCTTCACAGGTCGTCACAGGTCTGAGGTAATTGAACAGTTTTGAAAAATACACACACAAAGACGTGTTGCAGCAACAAGCACTGCCCGGAACTGAATGGCATAACGAAGCTCTTTCGACTACAGGCATGACAGGCAGGAGGGTATTGTTACATGGTAAAGAATAGTGCAAGTAGGTGGTCTGATTAGTGAAAAAAAAGCTTCAGATAGATCAGCAATCCATTGTCCCCATCATACGACAACAACATAGGAGAACCGATCGTCTACATAAAAATGTTGGATCATACTGAACTGCAATCCGCTCCATAAATTGGTGGTGGCCCCTATTTGCTTTCAATCCTGAAGCAGCTGTAAACAAATACCTGCCCCTTGATAAACTTGTCTAGATTCACCCTCTCCAAGCGCAGCAGTCAATGCAAAAACCAACTGCCCGCTCTGCGACAAAGCGATAACAATTTGTGTGACTTACATCTCAGTAAAGTCGGCCACTAACTTGAGCACTACCGAAGCAAAGGCACTGCCGTCAGTCTAGCAAAAAAGCAACCATATAAGACATCCAACGTTCATCTGCAGAAATTGCAATTCAGAATTCATTGTGTGGTCCAGCAGCCATTTACAAAAGTGTAGGCATTTGACTTCCAGTTTGGTGTAGAAGAAATAGTACAATATATTCATACTTATTCATATGTTTCATATTTGTTCATTACTTCGTGCTGAAGCACAACAGATTTGGTGAATTCAAGTACATAATTATTTTAGTTTCTTTAATAAATAAAGTATATGTAAAATATTCCTACTCTACTTTTTGTGTTTCTTTTAATAATGAATGTTATTTCATTTTAGCTGCTTATCTCAAAACTAATTCAACAAAAGCGCCCATTATATCCAAGGTCCTTTTCTAAGGACATAAAACATTGTTTATTGTCTACACAAATATTTTTTTTCATAAAATAGTGTTATTTGTCCAGTGTGAGCCTAACTTTCTTTTTATATCTCCAATTTGAAGATAAAAAATCAAACTATCATAGTTGAAACATGATAGCGGTGGTGGCAGAGTCGCTAATTCAATAGGATTTTACTAATTACCTGAGAAAGAGGTAATAGATGAAATTTGCGAAACTTCATTTGAATGTCTACTCCAACTTCGATAAATGATAAAGAAGTGAATTTTAGTTAGGAAGATGGGTCCTTTTTGTCGGCTGACTTGTGCGCTGCTTTGTGGATATGTCCAGAAAATGGACCACCCTCTCCCTTAATACGGACCACTTTTCAAGGATACAACAAAGTGAGGATTTTCTCTTACTTAAAACTTCACATGTGTATTTTTCAGTCTTAAAAAGTGCTCGCAGTGACAATGCATGTACTACTATTAAGATAGATAAAAAAGTTAGAGGACAAATCAATATTCACCTTTTCTCTAATATAACTTTTGTATAATTATGGACCACTATGTCTCTAAATATGAACCACTTTTAGAATACACAAAATGAATTTTTTTTTATTTTTTTTGCAATTATTGATATTAAACTTTCAGCAATTTGATTTACTATGAAGATATAATGACAAAAATAGAAGACCTAAATATAGGTGACTTCAGACATGGCCAAAAATTCGCGCGTTGCCCCATAAATATCGACGTGGGTGGTTCAATTTGTGTAACAATGTGGCTCTCAAATAAACATCTCAGACTTCAAATATATTAACAGAATTTGAGTTGATGAAGAAATGTAAGTATTTTTTAAAATGATATATATATAATTATATATTTGGAATACATCAGACCTGCGGATTACATTCATGAGATTATATACAAAATGCTGTTAAATTAATAAATTTCTGCCTGCCGCAAGAGATTGGCGTCAACAAGATTGTTTCCGTTCAACAAAATCGCATGGTTTGTCGGCAATTAATTTGGTCAATATTTGTAGCTGGCCTATATACGTAGCTGATTCATATTTGTGGATTCTACCTCACAATGATTACCAAACGGATGAAATATATCAGTCAAGTTCTCCATTTGAGTGTTTTTCCGCAAATAATTTTCAAATTTATTTAATGAACTCACTAAAGTGGCACAATTCAGGGTGGAGGACAAACTGGTATTGGTAAAAACATCTTTTTATATTGGTCAGTTGAGACAACTAACTGGTATTGGTAAAATATATTTTATATTGCTAAGTTTAGACATTCATTACCTTTAAAGCTTTCTCGTTTGCTACTCACAAAGGTTAAATACTTAAATATTTATGTTTAGCTGATTTTATAGATATGAAAATATGCTGCAAATCCTTTTTATATTTATATCACTAAAATTAATTTTGACTTAGATCTAGTATCAACTTTTTTCACGTTCTAGTGGTATTGATCGTACTCTGATTTCTATGACACTACATTAAAGATCAAGTACCTTGAGGCTTGTTCAATGTTATAATTATGTAATCAATTTCTTCACTGAGATATCACGTCTACCCACAAGGTTAGGCAAAATCACGACTTTTATCTTCAGTAAAAAGATAATATGACACGCAGGGCCTAGATCTAGACCCTAAAGCTAAAACGGAAGAAAACATGACACGGAGAGCTTAAACCGAAAGAAAACATACTCAAAACCTAGATTAGATCGAAAACTAGGCATAATCTTGACTTTAAATAAAGATATTTTTTAGGTCGATTCTAGATTATTTTCTGAATCCAAGTCATATCTTTAAACACTTAATCTAGGATCTAGATCTAGATAATTATGATCTAGATTCTATGACGAAGTTGGAAATTGGGCGAAACTGAATCTGTTATTTAGTTATTAGTTATAATGTTCTTCTGCATTCCGATCTTTTTGTTAGGTGTAAAATTGGGCCTATTTTTTTCAATCAATGAGCTCAGGTACAATTGGATGCGTCAACCAACGATTTGTGTATTAATTCTGACCTGTATCTACCCGGAAGTAATCACGTTGTCATTTTCATTGGCACAAAAATTGTATCAAAAGTTCTCTAAGAGCGTTTTACATACGCTGTGTGATTCCTTATGTTTTTCCCAGTGTGCCACTCATAAAAGTGCGCAATTTGCAAGAAGAGGAACGGAAAAGATTCGTGTTTTATAAATCATCCCGGGGTGACGCAGCTAAGATTTAGGTCAGTCCCATTGTTACTACAACTTTTTTTGCCCCTTTGGTTTCCATCATCAGAGAAAACATGGTAACATTACTAAAGGTCCTCATTTCTTTGGTGACCTACAGTTGAAGCCAAATCAAAAGAGAGCCATAAGAGTACACCAATGTAAAAGAAACAAAAGTATTATACAACAAAATAATATAACCTTTCTGAATGGTCATGAATGGAAACAAGTTGCAGCTATAAAATTTTTCACAGGTGAGACGTACTCACACTTGTTTTCATATGTGTCCACATGTAGGCTGAGATGACGTCGGCACTGAGACAACTGCTTTCTTTCACCTCAATGCCTAGCTTCACTGTAAGTGGCGTCCCCAACTTTACAGTGGAGTTTCCAGGCGAGACTGGGTCTGTGAACTGGATACGGACCCCGTATTTCTTCCAGCTATCGTCACCAGTAATGCTCTCTGTGAAGCCTTCTGCCCGTTCAATTTCATCGTCTTCGGGACAGCACTTTTTGCTCTCTAGTGGGGGGACCCTAGCGCCCAGGTCTTTGCAAGAGGGTTCAGTTGTTTTAGGTTCATCCTTTTCAGGAGGGCCTTCAGACTCAGGCTTATCCGGCTCCGGGACACTATTGGTTTTGGAGGGTGGTTTACAAGGGTCATGTTCAGGTTTGCACGGGTCGCATTTAGGAATACAAGGGTCGTATTTGGGAAGACAGGGATCGCATTTAGGTCGGCAAGGGTCGCATTTAGGAAGGCAGGGGTTATAACTAGGAAGACAGGGGTCGCATTTAAGAATAGAGCATGGGACATATCTAGAAGGCGGGCAGATAGGAGGTTCACAAGAGATGCTTCTTGGCTGGGAAATTGGCTTGCTCGTAACCTCGCAACACCGGAAGCATCTTGGAGGGAGTGTGTATCTTGGCGACGGTGGACATCTTGGAGAACAAAGTGATGATGGAGAGCACGAAGAAGGTGGTGGACAATACGACGAAGATCTTGGCTTCATGATGGAAGACATGTTGCATCTTTCCGTCTGCAAAGTGCAGGGCGCGCAAGTCGACAAAGGGGAGCTAGTCTTGCAGCGAAGTAAGGTGCACGGCGTGCATGGCGGATTCAGAGAGCGATCTGAACTGACGGATGCTTTACGCTCTCCCGAAGCCGACACTCGATCAGTCATTTCTTTTGACGCTCTCATTTCTTTTGCTGGAAGCGAAAACGTTGATATTTAAACCTTACAATATTATTATAACTGATTCTGTTGGTATATGTAAATGACTGTAGACACATTCCAAAAATTACCCGCTTCTACAATATTTAATTTTTGAAACTTGAGTTTGATATGCATGCATCTTAATATATTATATATATATATTATGTTACAAACTAATTTTTGTGCCGGTAACATCTTGTAAATTATCGGAATAAAAAATCGCCCGTATTTGTTAATTTCAAGGTTTTTTCCCTTTTATCAATGCATTTTATATGTCTGTTAATTTATGGCCATAAGGAGAAACACGAAACAGTCGTGGAATAGCCTGAGAGAGTGGGCAAGGGAGAATGAGAGAGAAACTTGTTTCTGTAGTAAAAGTGTGTTGTTTATCGTGCAGTCTTTAAGGTACGTAGCTACGTTTCTATGCTTGAGTGGTAAATAAGAACTGTCAAACTACATCCTTAAATATGCCATTTGTTTCAGCACCAATGGCCATGGCAAATTTCCAAGAATGGATGAATAAATTGTATCTTATCTTATACAAGTTAAGGGGGAGGGGTGAAAATTGCAGGCGATCTAGATTAATCAATAAATACCTGCTTCAGTGGTTGTATCAGCCATCGTAAGAGTTGATAACAGTTATCTCTTTGAAGCCAGGAGAACTCGTGTGTGGATCTTTTTTTTTGTTCTGGATTGTTCAAAGAGTAATTAAAAGTTTTTGAACGTCTGACCATTAAAAAAGATGCAAATATTTTGTTTACATAAGAGATGCCAGACACACTGCTCAATAGCATCAATGTGGAAAAAGAATGTTTTTGTTGCATAAGAAATTTTAAGAGCTTCAGTGTAAATTGTTAGGTTTGCAGCCGGAATCGTCAATTTTGAGATTGATGTGGAATTTAGCCTGCAAGCAAATGGTCTTGAGATAAGCTTAAAACTCTTATTTTGTTGTTGTGAGTTGTACTTTTCATTTGTCAAACATATGGTTGTGTATACAGCAGTTTGATAGCAGAAAACCACCGTTATAAAAATGGCTGCTGCCTCCTAAAGCCAAAGAAGTTGGCTTATACTCATAGCTCATGCTTTTAGCATAAAATCAACCTCAATGAGCTTATGTTACAAACCCTGTCAAAACTTGATGTTTCAATCATAACCGAGAACTGCCGATACCGAGATCTACATGTAGGCTAGTTATAAATGTCCGTAGGGAACAGAAGTAAGCTTTTAAGCCTTGATCATTATAAGAAATCTCGATTTAGACCAGAATATAGCTCTAGCACTTGGTAATTTATAACCTGCCCATTATTTCAGCAGGAATGTTTTATTGTACTATTTTCATGCACATTGTAATTCACATCTTTCGTTGTGTTGGCTAAAAGTAAAAAAGTTTGCTGAAAAACTCTCTCCATTCTGTTGTTTGTCTTTAAAGACTTTCAAGAGGGTTTGTTGAGAAAATATCTTTTACAAAATGTACCAACTTTCAAAAAACCTAAAAATTTGCCCATGCAAATCTTTAAAGGGTCTTGTGTTTTTGTTTGTTCGTTTTTTGTTTTAATTTTTCAACCTCTGGATCATCTCGCATCAATGGAGAAGATGACAACAGTATAGACTTTACTTATGTCATAAATGATTCTAGTTGTGCTAAACGTGAAAACAAATAAAAAAAGTCCAAATGGCGTGAAACAGGGTTGTGTTTTGTCACCACTCCTTTTGAAGTATTTACACAGAAAGTACTTGTATAATGAGATATATGGAGCAAGACGATGAGCCAACAAAATACAAGGTTTGAAATGTGCATGTGGCGTACTGCACTTTTAGCCACATCTCCAAGGGGGTTGAAAAACTTCAAAGGTGATTTACAAATACAGTAGATCTAGGGGCTTGCATTGAGGATCGGCCCTCGTCGGATCAATCGAGTGCATGGGGTAAATCAACCGGCGTCCGGTGCCGATCATCCGCCCGGAGAGAACATTCCAAGAAATCGAGTACAACCTGAACATTTTGGAGGGTCCTTAGCCTATCCTTATCACTCTTTGAACTTGCCGCCATGCGTGGATAAAATTATCAGGTAACAAAATGCAAAAGTATTTATAAAAGTTCGTAAACTGCGAAATTAAGCAAAACCCATGCATATACATCAATGTTAAAAGCAAATGTGCACAAAATAATGTGTGAATATTAACAATATTAACAATAAGATCTATAAATTATTTCTATATACTAATGTAAATTTACGTAGATCTATATAGGCCTACGTCTAGGCCTATCTATAATCTAGATCTAGATCTAGGTCGAAAACAGGATCGAGCTCTTCTCTGCTTTTGCAAAAATTTTAAGACATATCTTAATTTATACCAAATCTAGATAAAAGCTACAGATTCAAGTATAGCTAGACGAATAGGCCTACCTAAATCTATATTTATATTGAATTTTGCGAAAACTAAAGTGTACCCCTTGTAGCTGATATAGATCTAGATGTAATCTCAGTTTGGTTGATATCAGGTTTGGGAATATGACCTTACCTCATTAAGAAATATTATTAGTATTGAATTTTTAAGCTGTAAATTAAGGCGGGCTGCCTACTAATCATATAAGACTAGCACTGCGCCATAACCCTCTTCAAGTCCACTTGATGGATTTGAAAACCCTAGCGACGAGCAATGACGTTGTGCAGTCCGCTCCATTTCAAAGGCGGTGCCTTTTTGCGTTTAATTTATATTCTTCTTCGAGTCATTAATTTTTTTATAAGTTCGTTGATACCGGTAGGGTCTAGTATTTAAATTTTAATTTCACCGACTTTAGAAAGTTTTTCTTAGTCGCTTCATATCATACATAGATCCAGATTCAATAGGCCTAATGTAAGTTTTTTCTTAAGATTTTTTCACTAATTTTCCAATTATATATAATCAGACCGGTATGTTTTCTGTTCTAGGCCGATTAGATGGTATATGAATGGATCTTTGGGACTGTGAGGACAAATTTAGCATGGATTGGAATATGAGAACGATACAAAAACTTCTTCTAACTTCTGTGCAGCTTTCTTCATTGTAAGTTATTTTGTAAAGTTTCCGTCGCAAAATTTGATATAGTCATGCTCTTAGAAAATTGCGCTGTACCTGACATTTTAAAGCCTGCATGTCCCTGGGGATGCTCTTAAACTTAGTCGCCCTTTCTTTTACGAATGCTCTCCACGATCGCTTTGAGTCCTTTCATCCAATGGTCTCGCAATATTTATACAATTCGTCTACATATACGTTTTTGTATCTCATTTTATATCTTTGCTCCTTTTAATTTTAATTTTAATATTTCCAATACGCTTGGTTGCTACCACCTCAACTTTTTATTCATGAAAATATGAGGGAAATGTTTTCACTCTTTTAACAAACTGAACGACTTCATCGTATTCGTAGGTCCTAGATAAAAAAAAATTCTCTACACCGCAAACAACCTGGAATCGATATTTACCATAGATCCAAGCTGAACAATTTACCTATTCAGTCAACAGGTCACTAACGGAACTTAGCGTTACTAAAGTATTGAACCTGGTTTTGGAAAAAAACCTATCATGAGAGTTACTAAACATTGCATCTTATTTTACACCATTCGTTGGCACACAAGCCCAAACCACGAAATTTCCCGGGGGCTCTTGAATTTCACAGTTCATCTGTTTGAAAAAGGCTGAGAAAAAAATTACGATATGTTTTTTTTTTGTTTTTTTTTTCAAATATGGCTTCAGAATTATTTACCCTAGAGTTAGAAGAGAGAATTTGATGTGAGATCCGGCAAAGTTTAGAGACTTTTTTAGAAACTACGTTCAATCGTGTCATAGTGAGATAGGGAAGTGAATTTGGATGAGATTAACCACTTCCATCGACCCGCGTAAACAACACAGGGGTGAGAAGCTTAGTTTATAACCACTTAGTTCTTTTCTACATTTTAAACTTAAAGGTTAATAAGACAGTAGGTACGGTACACGAGATCTGTGAGGTTGGGCTGAAAAGAAATTTTCGTTTTTGCACAAGTTTTTCATTTACTGCAGTCACAGACATCTACCCACCTATAGGTCCAGGCATGTACTTGTCACACACCAACAAATCATGTGTCAAATTAAAGCTGGGTTTCTCCACAAATAATGTCCCATAGTTCAATTTTTGCCACAGTATGGTCACTATCACGATCTAGATCTACACAAAGCTACCAACGATGAACCAGTCGGCGCACCCCGCTGGAAAAGAAATTTGGTGATTGCGCACGGAACCATTGGCGAAATCAGCAATCAAATCGTCTTAACTGTTGTAATGGGTGTTCTGAAAATGCTTCTTGAGCTAGAAACACAAAAATGAGCTCCATGTGGCAAGATTCGGGCTGCAAGCACGGTGCTGCAGCGTCGCAATTGTATCAGTGAACCGCATTTATTGTGATCTATGAAGTGCACTTTTGATACAACAAATAGCAAGATTCATGTGGTAGATATAGGTAATTTTCATTGCTAAGATTCCTAATTTCAGAGAGATATTTAGTCGTTGTGTACACCTCGAGGAATAAAATACCTGGCCCGTCGTTATCAGATCTGTGATCTTTTTCAGAATAAGTTTAGTACTTACATGGCAAGGTAAGCTACACTTGCTTTTAACATTGTCTTCGAAAACCTTAAGGTAACACTGAAAAAACGTCTACTTGTCCTTATTGTTTATAGTTTTAAAACATTTTCCTCCTATTTTATGAAATAAAGCATATATCGAAAGCTAATTAAGGTAAAACACTTCTTCTTTTTGTAACAAAACATACTCTTGAAGATAGAATTGTTATCAGCCAGGTCGTTGACCCGAGAGATGAGCATCAGGAAAAGATTTTAACAACTCCTCTATTAGTTAACTAGATCCAGAACAGCGGCAGTTCTCCCCTCTCTTGCTTTGTCAGCCGCCCGCGCAGCTCGCATGACAATGCAAGGAGGTAGTCCGCCATCTTGTTGTGGGATGGGCTGCGGCCAACTCCCTTGCCTAGGCCTAGGGGCCCAGCATCACTCTACTACATGAAGTAGTATTAAATTAACCAGTGCGCCTCCCTCACACAGTAGAACTTAATCTTTCAGGCTATTTCATTATTATTTTTGCGATAAATTTATGTAATTGTTCAGCAGTATCTGGGCAGGGTCTTATCTTTTTCTTTAGTAGGATGAAAAAGGAATACTCAATTAATCATATTCGATGCATAAAATAATCATATTTATGCGGCAGACCGTAGACGCAAGGACAGGAAGAAGGACAAATCGGTGTTAGAAAATTAGCTACAAGACTAGGCCCCCATGATATGAAAAATCGCGCGCAGGTTTTTTTGAAAATATCTTTAGCTTTCAAAAAAAGTATGCCTAAAAATAGATTTCCTCTGAAAAAGACCTAGACTTTTTTTTTATCTATTTAGGCTTGCGCTAATACATAAGAAAAAAAAACAATTGATAGACTTAATACTATAACACCCGCAAACTGTAGGCCTAGATGTAATAAAATCCAAGTTCCCATTCTCTGTCCCTATAACAATCCTGGCGCTTCACAACATTTCATGTCAACTAACACCCCCTACAGATTACTATACCTTTACATCAAATGTTAATATCTATTACAGATCAGTCCAAATCATGCAAAATACCAAATGAATTTTTAAAATTGATTTCTAGACCAAGCTCTCCTGGAATCCGGTAGTATAGAAATTGCCTCTAATTCTGTAAATATTCTATTGGGCCTATAGATCTAGATTTAGGTCTACATGATCTAGATTAAGGATAATGCTTATTAGATGTGGAAAATAGGAATTTATTCCAATTTATTTAGAGGAAGAGTCTAAAGTGGTAAATTTAATCCTTGATAAAGAGATCAACAGTAGTGTTAGACAAGAGGGCGTTTACAATCCCAGCCCACACCAATATGGCGCCGCGAGATTCCATGGTCACGGGTATTTGCGTCTGTGTCGGGGCATTGGCAACAGGTAACACTACCTCAATCATTCCGTATAGAAAAGTCAATGAAAGCAATTAGAAAATACTCATCTTTTCATTTTTAGTGTAACTCCATCTAGAAGATCTTAAACGTTCAAGTAAGTCATTTAAGTGTATAAGTTTTTTCACGAACATTGCTTCTATGAACTCGACGCTTCATCAGAGAACATTTAAAGGATAGCCAGGGAAACTAACGGTTTCGCCTGTAATCAGGTCACACGAATACAATGACGGTAAATACCGGCTGAATGAGGCTCCTCCATAGTGAACCTCTCTTGAGTGTAAAAATGAAAAAGTTGGGCCCTTCAAAAAACTCTTTTGTGAGGTGCTGAGTTCAGCAAAACAACTCTAGATGCTTAGACTTAGAGTGGAGATTTCTAATTAAGATTATTTTTAAATGTATTTATTATCCAAGAAATGACTCTCCTCTACCCTTAATTTCGTCAGTGATGCTTTTTCCAATTAAAAATAATGCATAAATAGCACGGGACTCTTTTTTCACAAATCAGATCAATTTGTTACTAGGAGAGGAGTTCATGTAGAGGACGTACGCCAAAATAATAGAATAAATCGAGCGGAAGCTCAAATCTAGGCCTATATTCGTATTCATGGACTCTTTCTAGTCTAAAAATTCGGCCTAGATTTACACGCTGCCAGGGGTGGACTAAGTAGTAGACTTAGTAGTAAACTTAAAGCCAAAATGAGAAGATTTCAGGTCAAATTAGAATATTTTATAGAAGCTTGTGATGTTTTGAGGATTTTCATTGAATTCTTATAATTTATAGAAACTTTTAGATGTCCATAGGAAAAGGAAGATTCTTTCTTCACCATACCGTGTATAAAATTTCCCATCTCTCCTCTTAGCGTCTTTGGATTTAAGCAGAATAACAATAAGGGCTTCTCTCCTTATAAAAATATATTCATTCAACCCAATATAGAGTAGGTTTGCCTTCATCGATTCGACAGAAGCTTGTCAGTTTCTTGGTTTTTTTTATAGAGCAAATATGTAATAAATATGAGAAATAAAACTATTAAACGTACAATATGAGAATTAAAACTTGCAAACATATAATATATGAACTAAATCAAGCAAACATCCCAATGCTGAGAAATTTTCTTTTTATTTCTTTGCTTAACGTTAAAAGGTTTTGTTTTTATGCTTTAAAATCCGGTATTTTTAATATCAGCAACAGGATTTGCTTTCGAGACCTCGGTGTCCATATCTCTGCAATGTTCAGTTTCTAAAGAACGTTAACGAAACCGTCATCTCTAAAGTCGTTCAGCCACACCATAAGATGATTCCACTTCAACAGAAATGTTACCCTGGAAGAAAAAGAAAAAAAACATCAGCGAAGTTAATTCAACTGCTCATCAGCTAATCGTTACTTGTAGGCCTTGTGTTCACCTAGAGGATTTTGACTGAAAATTTGACGTAAGAAGGTTTCTCATTGATGAAGAAGAATTCGATTTGGTTCGCTTGGCAACAGACACCGGTCTGTTTGAAATGAAAAGCTTTAAACGCTTTGTGTACGACTTTAATCAAACTGTAACTGTTTTTTTACATGTCAAAACTTAGTTTAAAATAAAAGAATAACTTACCACTGCGATCAGAAAGGAATACACATACTAGAATTTTATGCAAATTGAATTTACTCGCATTTACTTAGACGCAAAACTACTTGCTTGCCACCATTTTACTGCTTTTTAAAAGACAAATTTGCAAAACTATGAAAAATATTCTACGTGTTAAAATAATACGTTTAACTTCCTTTCACGTTTTAATAATTTGGCAGCACTGAAGTAAAAAATGCATCCCTTTTTTCCACAATGTTTAAATAAAAACAATCCAATTCAGCGAGTATTCTGATCAGCCCTTTACCTGTACGTGGAACTGTTAATCGGCATTACATAACCTTGGTAGATGTACTGAAGAATATTCTCGTCTCCGTGCACCGTGCTCGATTCACAGGGAATAAACGGTAGGAAAATTTCCTTCCAAATACCACAAGGATTGTCCTGTGGGTATAAAGTTGGTTGGTGATGAAGATCAGATGGGAAAAATAGTGGGGAGATGAGATACGCAGATACGCAGAGATAGAGACAGAGAGAGAAAGAGAGGGAGCGAGAGAGAAAGAGAGAGAGAGAAAGAGAGAGAGAGAGAGAGNGAGAGAGAGAGAGAGAGAGATAGCTGAAAAGATCAGCCTCAGGTTAAAGCGGACTTACCAAACTTTGATTCAAAATATCGCACGAAATCTGCAAGTCTACACAATTAAGTATGATATAAAGAATTGTTTAATACAAAAACTTTGACGTGTTAAATCTGTATTTGAGAAACTTTCAGTTCAGGCAGATTTGTGTATCTCATTAAAAAGTATTCTGCGGCGACTAGGACGCACCATTCATATAAGTGGATAAATATATCAACCCACCCCCTTCCCCCCAAAAAACTCTAATTGTGGGACTTCCTGGGTCTGCCTTAGTAGTTTGCACGTCGGAGTCGACATCCGGTGTTATGATTCTCAACCAAGACTCATGTTTAAGTTGCCTTGCGATAGCAATTTACCCATCTTTTCTCGGCACATCAACTACTAAATGGGTACACAGGCAGTGCTTGAAATTTGTGAAATTTTGAGCATGTACGAGTCAGCTATACTGTAATACTCTGAAGTATGAAGTAAATTTGCTCTGGCGTGCATTGTTCCACTTTGAAGAAAGAAGTAAAGTCTTAAGTCTGCTAACAGGGGTGGAATATTCTAACCATTTTCTTTTAATTTATAATGAATGTCCTGCAGAGTATGAGGCAAAAAAAAATTATACCGGTTTTCACACGATTTGTACAAAAAATTTTACTTGAAATGCTCATTGCTGATATTAAAGGAATCAATTTTATTTACAAAGATATGCCACCAGAAGGCTTAAGTTTTGATTTTATAAGGTTTAGTTTTGTACCATATTGAAGCATTTGATATCATTGCAGTTAACATAGTGATGTCTCAGTGCAGCTGCGGAAATAAATCTTATTTGCAGCCAACTAAAAAGCGTAGTTATAATTGCTGCTTTTGAAACGTTGTCTTTGTCTGTCGTGAAACTGTACATGTATTATATATGAAACAGCAGGACCTTATGCTCTTCTGTATGCAGTGGCAGAGTCTTTACTGACATCAATGAGTTTGAAGTAAGACCACGTTGTAATTAGTCTAGAAATGTTCTTGATAGATTTGTCTCCTTTGCAGAACATTTCATCAGTAGTACAGGAAAGCTTTCAAAAATAAAACCGCCTGTATTAGTTTTTACTCGTAAAGATTTCCGCAAAAAATCGCTGATAATCGATATATTTCGATCAACCTGCCAAAGTCTATATGGACCGCAGTTGTTCAAGAGTACCATAAGGTGTCTGAAGAAACGAAACGCGTAATGCACCGATGCTGTTCGTTAAAACCTCGCCTATAGATACCTTTTCAAACGTCTGAATTTTTTATGCCCTATATTAGTCTGCCTCTCTGTTTTATCTTTTGATCAGCCTTTTGAAATTTTCATGAATTTGTACGTCACCCCCGCTCACACCTAACCACAACAAAGCTAATTTCTCTCTAGACCTACCTCTGTTTTTATGTTGGTCCAGCAATAAGCGAAGATACACTGCGGGGCTTTCTGTGGATCTCTCATGACCTGTACGGCCACGCGAAGGACGACTGGGGAGCCCAGGTTTACAGAAAGTGAGCCATGATTGTCAGGATCAGTGGCAGATATGCGTATTCCATACATAGCCCATGTGTCTATGCCACTGATCATCTCTACATAGTTTCGTGGCCTTTCTATCTCCTCATTTTCCGGACAGCCGGCGTAGGTCAAATATTTATGGGACATTTTTTTGCGATGCGACTGCAGTTAATCTGGTTATAGATCTAGATTTGATTATTTTCTTAGAATGTAAATTACTCGGTAGAGCTAGACCCAAATCTTTTGTTTTTTTTAACTATATTATTGATTATAAAATTAAGATTTAGATCTATGTCTACTTACAGCTTACCCCCCAAAACCCAAGTTCAAACGAAAAGGTTAGGCCCAGCCGCCAGCTGCACACTCTTTGGAGACGTTTCCGGTGCAGTCATGGTAGTTACGTTGTAATCGAAATTTCCGCCAAATTCTAGTTTGTAATGGTCAATTTTGGTGCTCTGCGCTTTTTTCTGTTCAAGTTTTTAAAACTTTTTTTGCGCTATATAATTATTCTGATCTGAAGTCAGTTGGCAAAGCAGGAGATGGGAGTTTAGAGCATAATATTGTGCCAAACGTTCGTTTAGTTCATGCTATGGCCTCTTCAAACCAATAAGTAAGTCTAGATTTTGTACTTTTCCGAAAAGAAAACTTGCTTCATGATGGAAATAGGATTAAAGAGATACCATAGATAGTTTGAGCAATTTTGTGTCTCAGGTTTTTGTGTACTTCATGATTTTGTAGAAAAACGACATGTTTCTAGGTGTAAAAAAGTAGACCTTCTATTGATTTGCTTTCCTTTCGGAATGACTGTCTTCTCGATTTAACTTCAACGTTTTTAGCAATAATTTTTTACTGCATGAGGTCTTATAGAGCTAAAGACGAAAATTAAGGTATATCTATCGATTCAGGGAAGTACACTGTTCATACTTGCATAGATCCAGCGGACTTAATGCTTGTAGTGAAAATGCGAGATCTACAAATGCACTTAAAATTTTAGTTTTCCTTCTTCATTTATTTACAAAGGCAGTTTTAAACAATTTCTTTTGATCAAAACAGAACTCTTCTCAATTTCAGTTTTATTTCTCTAAACCTCTCTACATCGCATGAAAGTATCACAAACAAATCTGCAAAAGCTTGTGCTGTAAATCATAATACATTAAGTCGAATAATTATACTTTTGTAGGATAACGTTATGTCCAAAGAGTATTCATGCATTTGTTGAAAAATGTGACAAATTGAAAACTTTTACAATTGTAACGACTAGTTATAGGGTGAACATTTGATAAATGTTTTGACCTTTTAATAGAATCTTTAACACAGTTACGAAAATTTTAAATTTTTCAGTGTGGGTTCGCATAGTCATAACACATCAGGACAAAACTTTGCCTCTCCAATAAAGCCAACTAAGGAAAACTCATTAAAATTATCCTAGTTCTTAGAGAAAAGGATTGCCCAAAGCCCCTAACCACAAACATCTTATGAAGTATGCATACTCTTTCCGTAGTGATTTGTTTGTCCTCAATAACACCGAACTGTGAATATAACGTTTCTATTTTTTTAGCAATTAAAGGATAAAGTTTTTAATCTTGTTTTTTTTCTTTCGTATTTGTGAAGATAGTTCTCTACATCATGCACACAACGTAAAGATTAATGGGCGAGTTTTATTTTTTATCTCAACATTCATTTTGCGTGGACTGAGTTTTGAGAATACCTCATATGTTTATCTATTTTTTTCCGAAATTACTTTGTGGGTCATCTGCTGGCCTTTTACTATTTAAAACACTTGAACGGGGATGAGAAGGTTGATGGTAAATGTAGGTGTTGAGACAATATTCTGATAGTTATACCATTTCTAAAAAAATAAGTTGGTCATGTTAAAAATGTAAGAATTTGGTGTAAAAATCGCGTAAAACGCCATTTTACCCGGTTGTAAATTTTCGATTCATATCTATATTCACAATGGTTTCCTTCCTGTGTTAAGAGTTTTTTTGGTTGATAAGTGCACACGACTTTGAGTTACTATTTGAAATCTTTATTTTCCCCTTAGATAATATAGAAAGTTTCGAAACATTTTTATCCTAAAATCCATAAAACCGCACTTAAACTATTAATGCCACACGATGAATGAAGAATAGAGTCTCTGACCAGGCCTCAAAACAAAATTACAAAATAATCATAAGGTCCAGGAAACAAAATGGAAGCAATCTGAAATGGTGAAATTACTATAGGGTGGAAGAAACGCCTACCGCCAACAAGACCTCTACGTTTCTTTAGATTTTAAAACAGCCCTTAGCCGAGAATGACACGGAGCTTTATTGGGAATGGCTTCAAAGAGGAAGTTTTCCAAAAGAAACAACAATTTCCGCTTTAAATTCGTTGATGCTGATTTAGTCTTTAAAACTCAGATCCACTGATAATGGTTTGGCTCAAATATAAGGCTGTGACAACGAATTCGTGGCTCTTTTTATGATGATGGTTAAAAACATTTTCAAGAATAAACATAGAAAATAAATTCGCCGGATCACTTCAAAACTACATCATATAAAGGTTCTTATAAACAGTTTCTCAACTTATTTTACAATTAAATTTGAATTCATAATTAAAAGCTGCCGATATTATAGTGGACATTTTTACCCACACTTTTATCAACAAATTTCAGTGTGACCAGTTTTTTCTTGTTGATGCAAAGTAGCTCGAGTTCATGACAAAGCCTGTTTATCAAGTAATTTTAGAGCACTGTTATTTTCTATGATGTTCCTGCAAATAAGTTGCTTATATCTGAAACAATAGGCTTTAGACTTCGTCACAGTTGCAGTCAATCTTACAATTACAGAGGTCTTTTTGATTTAAAGACCTGCTGATTCTTTAAAACCAATGAAGAAACAAATCAACGCTTAGGTAGGGTATAAGCAGTCATCGATTCAGTATGAGGCGACGATAAATTGATGGTGTACTAAAGAAAGAAAGAGGAGCTTGCTAGCTTGTAAACCAATTTTAGGACTTACTCAATGAATCTGACCTATTACTACCCGGAAATAGTCACGTGACTATTGGGGTCAACAAACCGCCTTGCGGCGGATTTTATTTGGGGTACTGTTTGGGATGTCGTTTAGGGTCACTTTTAACAGCCTTAGTTTGACTAGATCTAGATGATTCAAAAAAAGACACCAACCAAGTTTCCATCCTTGGTCTCGAACCTTGGTCAGCTTTTCATAGCATTTTATGAAATCCCCACTTTTCTTGATACTTTCTAGGCCAAAATCCCTTCTCTAATATTGCCTTGGGAGTAGGACTGGGTGTATCGGTGTTGACTGGCGTTCGTACATCATTCGGTAGATCTAGATCTATGACAGAATGACAGAAACGTTGTCACTCAAATTTATCATCCCAAATAATTACTTCCAGTGTACTTTATAGCCGTGAAAGATATAATTAATTTAAGTATTTCTTTTACATGCAAAAAGACTAGATCTAGATATATGTATACGAGCCCTAATACAAAATCTTCAGCCTAGCCCTAGGAGGCAAGGAAATTCAAGTGACATTATTTACATAGTATCTAACCCAAGCTGCACCCCAAGTGAAATCCGCCATTACTATTTATACCAACCAATGAAATGCTGCTACTTTTCTAGACTTATCGGCACTCGCGTAACATAAAATTAAACATGGAATGGCGGGAATCCGGAAGAGATTATTTAATAGAAACCTCCGCTGACCCCAAGACCCACATGACATTTTGGAGATATAAGTCAAATTCATTTTCACGTCAATCTTCCCTACAGCGCTTTGCACACGCTTTAGATATGCTTGAAGAGGTAGTGGTATTACCTACTGTAGACCTGACGTCGGTAGCAAAGCGACTGATACAACTATCTAGGCATCTTTTTCTTCTCCTCCACTATTGATATCCTACTGCCTGTGTTGATTTCAACCATGATTGTTCTTGATGTTGTAAAACAACAGTTGTAAATATATTTAGAAAGAGTACTGCAGCGTTTGGGAAATAAATCGTTATTCATATTTACATACTTTATATATGTATATAAAAGTTGCTATTAATTAAAGAAAGTTAGACATAGTTACATCTCTCTCTCTCTCTCTCTCTCTC
>BMAT01004146.1:349983-363442 GCA_019649035.1 Elysia marginata | reverse complement strand
TCTCTCTCTCTCTCTCTCTCTCCTCTCTTTCTCTCTCTCTTCCCTCTCTCTCACTCATCTCTGTTTTATTTTCTTTTTCTTTTTCTCTCCAACCCCCTCTTGCATTGTTACTACCGCATCTCAGCTCACCCTTTATATCATTACATAGACCCTAGTCTTGATCTTGACTCACTTGACTTACGGCCTTCCACTATCAGGGTCATCCAATCTTACAGTTTCGCCAGTTTTCCTTAGCCTATCTCTGCGATGAGGGCTGTTAACCTTTATCGAGTCTCTGCAATAGGGCGTAGTGTACCCAGGTCTTTCTGTGACGTTATTTCCCATTTTGTGATGGAACTTTATTTAAATCGTCATTCATGAAAACAGGAAGAGTCAAGTGTGGTCACCTGGTGCCTTTTGCTGTTTTCCAAATCTAAGAAAATTTAATGCATTTTGCTTCAATTGCAGGGATGTTTGCCACTCTTCTCAGTAGGTGCCCAAAGTGTCTCCATCTTGCTCGGAGCACCTGAACAGAGAGGAAGTCTCTCTGCAGATTTTGTGGCAGCAGCACTGGATAGTTCGGTGGCTTGACGGTTTACCAGAACATTTTTGCTGTTGTTTTCGATGTAGCAAGTCAAATTATGATCAGAATAGATTAAAAAGCGCTTGTGCTAAGATTTTTTCGAAGTTTTTGGAATGGAATCATTACAATTTACATTTACTGACAATCCATTATGCTACCACCCATTTAATTGTTTGGCTTTGTTTAGTTTTTTATTAAGCTCAGTAAAGCTTATATTGTACAAAAAACAAATTAAGGATCGTGAGCTATTGGAAATAAGAATAGATGTTGAAGAAGGAACGCGAGCCAATTTGTTTTTACTGATTCACAGCTGTAAGTGTTAGTTGAAGAACTCTTTCTTGTAAATTTTTTGACTATTCAAAACATTATTCTTATAAATTACACAATGTATTGTTTAACAAATGGGTATTCTTGATTCTCCTACAACAGTTGTGGATATTTGAGGAATATCTAACAGACAATAATATTGATAAAATTAAACATATATTTAAAATGGGCATTACAAAACTGGTTTGTCTTAGTTAAGAAACAATCTGTAGTAGGCCTATTGAGTTTTTGAGGATTTTTAGTCAGGTAACATCTTAATTGAGTGTTTTCCTTTGTTTAAGAAGGAGATCGCAGCCAAATAAATTCGACAAAAGTTTGATCTCCTGCCAAGGAAAAGCGGTTTATAAAAACGATTAATCGTAATGTTGTAATTTAGTCCTGACTTTTGTTACTGTTGTGAGACTTAAGGTAGTCACAAAACCATAGCTACATAAATACACAGTTCTCTTTACGTTTTACGGATATTGATACTGCAATGTTAGATTTAGTGCAATACAATGCACAATTTCGCTTCATGTTCCGCGCGGAAAAAGAATGATTTTAATGCTTAACTTCAGTTTGCAAATTGCTTCAAAAAGTAAGTTACTTATTAGTTTCAAACAAGCAGCCGAAAACGAAAAGAAAAGAAGTTTTTGGTTAGTTTCTATAAGCTACAAGACCAGTATACTAAAAATAAGCTTACACGTAACCAAAACAATAGCCAAAGCGTGTAGATGTAAAAAAAAGGTAATTATTGGTAAAATGATAGTGCTGTGGTGAAATAAAAACAACAACGAAATTGGGGATTGTTGTTTATGTTTGTTTTTAATTAACGATGAAAACTTGGTGAGTAAAACGTTTAAAGATGGCAGCTCTTCATTGGGTGTGAAGCTTAGTTTTATGTTTCATACTATCAACTAGACAAAAGCCTGTGTGAACAAGCGCGGCGAACCATACTGTAGCGGAGCTGACATACTACCAACAATATGCAAAAGTTCTTTTAAAAAAAATAAGCGAAAATTTGCATAGCCTAATTCTGAATGTAATTTCACATGTGTTATTATTTGCGCTATTTCATAAACAAAAAATCACCCACCAACAGGCTATCATCTAAACATGGCACACAAAAAAGCGACAGAGTTTTTGTTTTAAAGATAAACAAAATGTAATGTTTTACGTATACGAGTCTTTCCGCATTTGATGACATATTCATATCTAAAAAAAGCAAAATAGAATAGCCAGGACAACACAAAATATCTGTGTATTGTAGTAGAAAGAATAATAAATATAAAGTTTTTTTCGCAGATTCAGATGATAAAGGTGGCAGACGTGTTTCCTTGCTGCCCTAACCACGAGGATAAAGATTCTCTAGGCTGCTTTTCAGGCCCTTCTGGTTGTGGATGGGACAGCGGCTGTCCACAAACTTGACAGCTTCCTCGAAAGTAAGGTCTGGGTTCCTGGCATAGATGTAGGCAATCATGAGAGAGGCGGCCCTCGCACTGCCGTGCTTGCTGAAAACTAGAATTTTCTCGCATCGTAGGCTCGCCTCCCACAGCCATCTCACAGCGGTGTGCAGTTTCTTGTCCCTGGTAGCAAAAATACAAGTACATGTAGTGGTGTGTTCGGGGAAATCGAAGCAAGAGTTCGTTTTTATTTAAGACGATACAACTGGCCTTATATGTTATTAATGAGTGTGCAAAAACTCAAAATAACTATATTTGGTATAAAAAGTCTTACAAGCACCCACGAAAAGACACGCACAAACATAGAAAGGACTGAAGAGAAAGTCCGAGAGATCAAGGAAAAGAGACATAAAGAGAAAGATTTTAGTTTTTCAAAGTTCCTTTCTCGTATTCCTCCTTTATTAGCATGCATATAAATACAGCACCCGAAGTCTTTAAAGTTAAAAACAATTCCAACGCAAGTACCACCAAACGTTTTATATAATACCCTACAATGGACGTCCAAGGGTTAAAAGTCTCCGATTTCGTGTGTCCTCACAAAGTCTAATTGCGATGTTGAATATTTCGTAGCCTGGTATTCACTCCCTGTATCATCTCCCAACAAGTTACTGACTGTTAAGTATTTACTGTGGGCATTTTATGTATGTTAGAGACTCTGGCGTCTTTTTTTGTATCAGCTTATACTTTTCTGAGCAACATCTCCCTATTTTGCGCCAAGAGAAAAAAATAGGCAAAACCGAGTTTACGACCCAAAAAAAAATGTAAAAAAAAAGGCTTAATAAGAGTATTTCCAAACCCTGCATTGTGAATGCATTGCAAAAAAAACCTAATCATTTTTGCATGTGGCCAGCAAAAGCTTTAACCTTAATTACTAGATTTAGCTATCAGTGACGATTTTTCCCTGGTCGTTCATGCTATCCAGCTGACAATGAGGGTCTTGCTACATGCACTGTCTTGGAAAACTTGCTACATATCACTCACCCGATAACGTTCTTGACTCCCATGGGTATAGGGAATTTCCGTAGAATGATTGGTCTGTTCAGCTGCAAAACAAACACCGGGGCGTTGTCAGAAGTGTTGAGCAGGCAGTCGTAGCCTTGTTGGGGCGCGTCTAGGGCTGCAGCGTGGTTGCCTAGCCAGATGTTGTTGGTTATCTGCAAGTCATGGAAACTCTTGTTAAGCAATTTAGCTATCAATTCGGTAGCATTAGGATAAAAACCAGCGCGAAGTATAAGGACAAACCACCGACTTTCTCCAATGTTTGACACTAACGTATCAAAAGTGTGTTCCTCAACAAACTGAGTGCTGTCCAGTTTGTATTTTGTCGCAAGCCACTTACAGACATTAATACGACAGGTAGATGTAACCTTATTAACACGCTTGCTCACATTTGGATGCTTTGGCCCCTCACTATAAGTCGCCCTGATTGAAACGAATTTGAGTCGGCTATGATATACTAGCATCTCCTGGAAAATGGTACTTAAAAATTGGACTTAATGATCGTTTCGAAACTAAAATATGAACGTAAATTTCATCAAAATCAACTGAACTGTTTTCAATTACATATAACTGTTAAATATCCATTGCGTTGCTTCCTTTTTATAATTAATTTAATAATGGACAGAGACAGTTCATAACTAATCTTTATCTTTTGAACAGCACTTACGCATTTTAAACAGATAGATTTTCACCGGCTAAACAACTGTGAATAATACCATTGAGTAACGCCACCCATTGCCTTCTCAAATGTGAACTTCGAGACTCTAAAAAAACTTGCTTCGTCAATTACAATTTTCAACGGAAAATATTTGAAATGACTTATCCAACCTAAAATCGCTACGAAATCATTAAAATTAAACTATAGTACTTTAGCATTGAAGGAAAGCCTACGACTCATTATAAAACATGAACCTATGCTTAAAAGGAAACGCAAATAACGTAGCTGAATAATAGTAGGCAATCATTGGCAAAGTTTGATTTTCCCATCTCTAGCCTGCGCTTTGTATTTTAGAAATAAAATAAACCTATATCATGCAACCTATTTCTACTTTTATTCTAGGTCGTTGGGGATGGGACATTTACCTGGGTTTGTACTGGGCTCTGGGTCCATTCAGTCAAGGAATGGTACTCTGACGAGGGTTTAACCTGTGAGTAGGAATAAAAAAAGATCTTAGTTTTCTTTTGAGACCGAGGCAGAGAAGAAAATATTGTTTTATTGAATCAGAGCATAATTATTGTCTGAAGATGGCGGACTCTCCGGAAGTTAAGAGTAGTACTCTTTTGTGCAATGGATGAATGTGACCATAGTTCATTTAGGGCAAGGACTTAATGACCGCAATAAAAATCCTTGATTTAGGGTGACAATGATCCATTCCGCAGAAGAGCTCTGCGCCAAACTTCTGGAACAGTCGGCCTTTTGTAGGACAAAACGCTATACTATGTATTCGTATACAACCTATCAACAAGCTAAAACTATTTGTGCAGCATGACATAACTGGCAACCAGTAGTTGAACATTGTTTTTTGTCTTAAAACTGATGATTTAAGAAAAGGTTGGTGTATATAAACTCTTATTTTTAAGGGTGATAAATCTATTTTGCTTCGTATGTTTGACTACTCTGACCTTCTGAGCTTAGATCCTATCTTTACGTTTTCTTTTCTGTGATAAAACTGATGACTACCGTAAAGAAGTGTTCCATATACGTATAAGACCTCGATGTACCTCTATTTTGCCTTGTGTATTGGACCTCTCTGATCTCCTAAGCTTCTTAGACACAGCGCGGTAGTTGAAGCCGAATTGTCCAGCGCTAGTGACCATCAGGTCCGCGCCGTACAGGTAGTCCACGGTACCGCTGTCCGACTTAATAGCCACGTTCTGGTACTTCATTTCCACCACGTGCCATTCTCCTTCGTTGTTTTCCTACATACATTCATGACAAATGTTGTATTATAAGCTTTATATTTATACTGTTAACATTTTACTCTGCATTGCTTTCTAGATTGCGCTGGATTATCTACCGGCTTCGCGCACTTCCCGCTCCTTAAAATATTGTTCTTTGTGTTGGTATGGTTGTTTTATTTTCAATCTGTTGTTAAAATGTGTATTCTAAAAAAAGGAAGTGAAGGGAAAGTGGGTTGTTGTTTCCTGTGTTTAAACCCCCTTTTGTAATAAAAAAAAAGGAAGATTAGAAGTCTTTGTAAGACTAAGAGATTTTAACATCAAAAGTTAACAATCGGTCAAGTATTAGAACCTGAACCATTACAGAAAAGTATAGTAGATATCACCTTGTGGTACAGATTTGTCCATATCCTCACAATAAAGTCTGAATGTTCCTGAGCCTGTCCTGTTCGGATGCATAGTCTGGTGTTTCACACAAAAAAATAGAAATGTTAAGAATCTAAAAGTTTTTTTTTAGAATGGTCAGAGTGATTTGAGAAAAACGAAGCTTCAGGCGTCTGTCGCCGTACTTTTGTTACCTAATACATTGTCTAACATTTAACTACGTATTTGCAAAAGGTAACTAAAGCTTTGTTCATAACATAACACATTTGACATACATGGCTACATCACTGAATTTACACAATAAAAAAGGCCAGCCGAGAATTTTGAAAAGATTGCAGGCAGGTTAGTGCCACGAGAAAATTTTCAATCAAAATATCACAGAAAAACATAGACTGGACCGGGTGGAGTTGGTAAGATTGAAAAGTTTAAAGAGGAGCATTCTCGTACAGCAAACACAATAGGTGGTACAAGATTTTACAAAATAACTTTCTTACAAAATAAAAATAGTGAGTATATTGAGAACACAAACAGGTTATGATGTCTTCGTGGTAAAATGAGTAGCGAGGATATTTTACATTTATTGTAATTGAGGCTGTGAGAAAAGGTCATGACTCTGTCGTTTCTGATGACGGACAAAGTACCTTAGGCGATACCAAACAAAAAAGCTGTTATAAATAGACTCTAAGCCTATGTCTCATTTTAAGCTAAAGCATTATCTGTTGTTGTAAATTTTATTTCACAAAATTGAAAATCTTTCGGCTTTGGTGGTGCACAAGAGTTTTGAGGGTGACTCATTTTTTTATTTTAGGGCCATTTATTTGAAATTTAAAAACTCAATTTAACAGACATAACACGAAATCCTTGCTACAGTTCTGATATTTTCTATGACATTCCTGAAAAAAAATCTTTCTTTATCAGCACAAGCGAAAGAGTCACAACCTTAAGCTACAATCTCAACAGTAAAAGTAATGATTATATTATACAATTATGATGATGATGATGATGATGATGATGATGATGATGATGATAATTGCAGTGAAATAAAAACAGGCTAGAAAAATAGAGGAAGAGAGAACTAGCAAAGAAGAAGATGAATAACACGAGAAAGGAAATAAGAATGAGAGAGAAGAGAAAGTTAAGCAGGAGAAGACAGGAGTTAAAGAAAAGAAATAGAGCGGATAAAGTAGAGTCATTATAATTATATCTTCTTTATCTTGTTTGCGCGTTAACTTCAAGAAACTAACAAATAAAATAAAATTAATCTTCTCTTCAATTATGTCAACCCTCAATGAAAATTTTAATAACAAGCTTACCTGAAGTTAATATATTCTTTGTATATGTATTTTTGCTCAAGCTGGGGTTTAGGGTTGACCCAAAGAATCTTAAAACTGTCCATTTGGCATGTGTTAAATGGGCTAAAATGCCAGTTCAATACGGGACTGATCGAATCATTCTAATTACTCGGAATTCTAGGTTTTTTACTCGATCACAGACAACAATACTACCCTTTTGAACCCAACAGCTTTCGATTTTCTTTTAAATCTAGATCTCTCTACATCTAGCTCAATGGTTTTTTGTCCATGATCTGTATATTTAATGTTTATGAAAATGTAGATCTAGAATCTCGGTTGATGTAGATTTGGATCTAAGCCCAGATGGTCTTATTGAATCTAGCCTTTTAAAATTTTGTTTAAACTTTTGAGTGAAAACTTTTATGTCATTTTAGATATGTCATTATATCAAGACCCATTGATGTTTCAATGCCGGAAAATAGACGACAAATTTTTTATTAGTTTTTTTTTTCATTTCATATTTATAATAGTTCCTTAATTTATTTAAACACTTCCGTTGATTTTATGGAATGTTATAGCTTTTACCCTGTTTTCATTCGTGCAAAAATAGTTTATTGTAATAAATTTCCTGAAATACGTTAAAACATTTTGCTCTCTATAATAATTTTGTATTATGAAGTTGATGATCATTAGGCCGCGAAAGTAACTCGTACCAGATTTTTGTTTTTTACTCTAATATCTCGCAAAGGCACCAAAGCTACATTTCATTCTTTATATATTCATGAATGTACGGTAAAATGATGTGGGCCAAGTCTGCCGTATTCAAATAAAGAGGAGTATATGTGTTTTGACCCCATTTTTCGATATTGCATTATGTTTGAACATAACAGAATTATAATTTATAGTAAGATGATGTTGGAAAACGATCAAAAGTTTGTTGTCGATACAATACTAATGATTAGAGCTTCCCATTCCGTATCATAGTGTTTAAACACGACATTAGGCTTTCAACGCCGAGCAAATACCTACAGAATAAGAAAAAAGGGTGACAGGTATACGTGAGGATCAGGAATATAAACCTTTTAAAACATATTGAGACAAAGGTTCCAGAAAAAAAACTTTGTCTTATCAGTTTTGAAAGTTGCTTCCTTTCCAGAGTTAAGATAAGATAAATTTTATTGATCCCAACATGGGAAACTCGATTTACACCATTGTCATAAAAACGTACAGATATGTAGAGCTAAACATAAACAATTTTTTATTGTAATTGTTCAATATAGGTATATTTAATAAATTTATTACAGTTTAACACATTGTAAATCTATATAAGTGTATAGAAAAAAGATAAGGATTAAACTAATTTAACTAAGAGTAGTAGGCAAAAAATGTTCTTGAATTGCTATATTAATTTTCTTGCAAAAAAGTATAGGTGCATAATTTGTAATCTGTATATGACATATCTTTTATTAAAACGTTGATCACGGTTTTTAGTTACCACGTAAAAAATTATATATATGAAAGCATAACAGAAAAATAGAAAACGGCTTTCGCTTTTCTCCGGGTTTTTGCTCTCTCTCTCTCTCTCTCTCTCTCTCTCTCTCTCTCTCTCTCTGGTCAAAATAGCATTTCGTATCCTCTAATCAAAGAAAAGAGGAGGAGGGGCAGGGGACGGTTGGCATGCGTTCCATCACTAGGCCATGGTTTGGAAAGTGAGAAACATGAAATCCTTTAAGTTACCATGCTGCAAAAGATAAATTTATGCCTGTAAAACTAAGCTCTCCCCGTCTAAGAAAGTTCCTGGACACCAGTAAGGTTTTTGTATTTTTGAACCATTGGGACAGAATCCACACTTAGGATAATTCGTGGCAGGGTTAGGATAATACCATAACTATGACAGTATACCTTTGTCAATGACTTACCCCTTATCAGCTGCACCCTACTACATTAACAGTAGTTTTCGATGCCAATGCCGTTTGAAAGAGGTCCAAACTTAGAAAAAAAAACTTAATTGTAATTAAGCTGCAAACAAACAGTTCATCCGGAGACCAAAGGCTCTATGCGTCTTGATTGAAACTATGTTAAAACATGAAAGGATAACAATGGATTTCATAGGTTTAAAAAGGCTTGTAAGAGACGTTTCTTTTTCATCAAAAGTTTATTCTTAGATTTCAAAATTTAATTTGTTGAAGATTTGGGTTTGATGGGTCTAATACGGACTTTAAGAAGCAACGCGTGAGCATGACGGGGATGTCTGTGGGTCTATTTTTACAGACTGGATTCCTTTGTTTTTGGAGTTTACTCGACCTACTTTTCGACTTTCACGTATGCGCAGTGAGACACGTTGCGTGTGCTTAAGGTCTCTATTAGTAATATCAAGTCATTACAAACGACCCAGAAAAGGCAGCTAGTAGGAGCAAATAGCAATTATAGTGAATAGATTGAATAACACCTATAACCAAAAATTCATGCTTGTTGGTCTCTCAGATACTCTTCAATTTCTTCGCAACAGAATTTCACACCTCGCGTTGTACGATTTAGTGCCACAAAAACCCGAACTCTAATTGTCTTAGTTCTACTAAAAATAGTTAGTTTTTTCTCATGTTTTAGGCGGAAGCGAGCATTCAAACAGAAACTAAATCATAATAGAAAACCAAAACATCATTCAATTTATAATAACAAGGATGATCCAATTACCTCTTTTTTTTTTTTTTAGTTTTAGTTTAGCGTATATGATATTTAGGATGTTAAATTGCTTTGATAGCTTATGTTAGTACATTAACAACCCAGAGAAAACCCACCTGGATTGAATGATAAGTGATTATAGAAAAAGTCAACACGCTAGAGTCGAGGATTTAGATCGTGCGACAAAGCCTACATTTAGGTTTATAAGGTTCTCTTTAATGCAGCGCTTGGGTGAACAAGTTAATTATTGTCGTAAATATCTTGTATCAAGATCTAAATTTAGAAAAAAATTTATCTCTAATAAAAGCCAATATTCAAAAATTATTCGAGCAAAATAATTTTTCTTTGAAGTATCTTCCAACAGTAATGTTTAAACTATAGTACTAAAGTTGTCTAAAATCAGAAGTTTGAGCTAAGTATTTTGTTGCCGCTTCTGCCGTATTTTTTAATGAATATAAACAGTTATACAATTCTTCCGGACTTCAATAGATCTTCGATTTTCATGTCAGCTAAAGGTAGGTTAATAGTAATAATTTTTAAGCTGTATTTTTTCTAGAATGAAACATTTAATGATAAATAGGCCTATGTCCAAATTTCATCTTGAAAATAGAGAGCAGGTGAAATTTCTTACACTATAATCATATTAGGCAATTCAATAAAAATTTATTATTATAGGTTTTTTTTAATAAAGTATTACTTGTTTTGCAAATCCATTGAGCTTTAATGGACTATGTAATGGTTAATAATTTTAAGGAACAAGAATGTATAGTTAGCAGATTGAAATGAGCGTAAAAAATCGCTGTTCCTTAAGATTCACGCATAACGGATATTTACTTTTTAGCTACTTTTCAGTGAAGACGAATATATTTTTCCCAGCGTATAGTGCCAGTGAATACATACAGATAACTTACCTAAAAAAGGTTCGTCAAGCATAGAAAACCAGTCTTGAGCTTTACCAATGACGTCCTCATCAGTACCGGTACCAAGCTTGTTTCCACCTAAAAGAGTACTTTAAGAATCCAAACAGTTGAAAATAGGAGGGTGCCAAGTGTTGAAGTCATTCATTTGTAAGCTTTCGTTTACGTTGTCATACTAAAAACATCGCCTATTTTCATGAAGTCGTGTCTTTCTCGGCTAACTGCGTTTCTAAGCTGATCAAGTGTTTTGCGATATAATTGAGTATTAAAACACTGTCTTTCAGGCAAAACATTGAGCAGAATTACAGCTTTTGTGTCCTAAAAGACTGTTGCCATCAATTAACATGCTGATCTTTATATTTAGGATTTTTTTCCTTGAAACAGGCATAGACGGGTGTTTCTAAGTCATTGAGTCCCGCTTAGTTTCAGTCTCTGATATAGCATTCTTACTACAAGTTTCAACAACTTCAAAATAAATTTCGGGTAGATTCCTTCCTTTAATGCACAAAAACCTCACAACAGCTCTGGTCTCCAGCTCTGACCGACATTTAACGAGGGCCACCACCTTGGAGCCCATGGCGCTCATCAGTGCGTTCAGTAAGGTGCTGAAATAGAGCAACAAATTCAATGGTGTTACTTTTACCTCTACCTGATAAAAAATATGGTATGGTTCAACAGTCATGACTATTTTCTTGTTAGTTTTCGGACAGTTCTAGAATTGTGAACAAAATCTTAATGCCTGTCACATGACTGATTGCTTTTCCCGGCAGGACCGCTATACAAGATTCGAGCAAGCCCTCCCTTGCCTGACATGGGTGCTGAACAGTCTGGGTCTTGCCGAGATTACTGGGATCCCGAGGAGACCTGGGAGAGGTATGGCTTCCGCATCAAGTCCACAGTGCCACATGTGCCGGGTCGAGGCAAGCTACGTATGCTGGAGGACATCAAACTAACGGTGGGTAGTATATGAGAGCAAAAATAGCATGGCCGTTAAATGAAGCTGAGTTACAAAAGATCTGAACTGCTGCATGTGATATAAAGACAGAATCGTCAATTGAGGCAGAGATCCAGAAAATGCTGCTACTTTTATGAAAAGTTTTAATTTTAAACTCTTTTTACAATTACGCAATAAAGGTGTGGTTTATTTTATTTGGCTCTTAAAAATAATGAAATGGATTATGAAGGGACTGAAATTTACGATGGTAATTGCCTAAAAGTATTTTATTTCCTCGCGTCTATAAATATCTGTATGCAAAGTCACAAAAAACAACAATCACTTGTTCATTAATATTAAGGAAAAGCAGATTAGAAATTTTTATGAAAATGATCTAGGGTAAGACCTTCTGGAGAGAGCGTAACCTAGATGGCTACCTAGTGTTCTACAGAAACCTGTACTGTTAAGATATTCCATTGAAGTAGTTGGGAGCGCATATATGACTTTGTACTCAGTGCTCATGCCATCTATAAACTACAATTTTATTTTCTCCTAGATTTTTCAGTTTGCCATAATTAGATAGGCCATATTGTGAGGTGCCATCCGTTTAAAGCGTACTGTCACATTCAAAGATTGTCTATCACTTTTTGGTAGTAACTGTAAAATTATTGCCTGCCCATTTGTAATGCCGATAACGTTAGAACATAGAATTCTGAGACCAAGAATGGCTTTAAAACTTTCCAAGTTTGAGCTATGAGAAAATCTAATGAAGTACATTCTCTTTCAGACCTGTCACCGTTTACATTGATGTATCTCTCGTCGATTATATTTTTTTAAGTTCACAAATAAAAACTTTTTTATCTTCCTTCTAAATTTGCCAGATATTTCCAATGCTCTATTGTCTGTACTGTAAGTCGTAGACCAAATTGTTTCAGTCTATAAATACGGGTACATGATGTAACTTTAAAACCATCTCTCTCTCTCTCTCTCTCTCTCTCTCTCTCTCTCTCTCTCTCTCTCTCTCTCTCTCTCCCTCTCTCACCCTCAAGTCCTTGATCATGCCCAACCGACACGTTCTTTCTCATATTGATGTAAATTTCTAGTTTCTTGCTGTAATCCTTTCCTCGGTGTTCTCTCACCTCTCTCTTTCTCTCTTTATCTCTCTCTCTCTCTTTCTCTCTCTCTTTCTCTTTCTCTCTCTCTCTGTCTCTCTCTCTATCTATCAACCTATCTATCTGCCTATCTATCTTTCTATCTGTCTGTCTAACGATCTATATTTTTAAGAGTGATTCCCGGCAGGAGACGTATGAAACATAGAGTAGCAAGCCTAAATTGTAAGTAAATTTTCAGTACTAGATGATAGCCCCGTTTGATTTAAAACGTTGAGCACTTTTATTACAAGTACTTATACAGTTTTAAACGTATATCTCTATATATCCATTTCTCTGTCTTTTTTGTTTTCGTGTGAAATAAAGGCTTTTCTCTCGCGTTAGGTCAATTACCTATCACCTCTTCGCTTTTCTAATGATATCAATATATCTTTGAATCAATTGTGCGCTTTATCTATTAACTGTCTACCGGTTAAGTTCTCTTTTAGCTACCTCCACTTATTACTATAGCTACTTAGCTCTCTCTCTCTCTCTCTCTCTCTCTCTCTCTCTCTCTTTCTCTCTGTATAATCAAATTCATTGTACCTATAACCCACGTGCATAGCTATCTTGACTTTTAAATTATTTATTCAGCTTATATGTTCTTAGCCCGCCCTCCCATCAGTTTGTATCAATATCTCTCTTCTAGGTTACAGTCGAATGCAAAAAACCTGTGCCTCTTAGGACATTAAGTGCTTACTGCTGGACCAATGTCTTTCACAAGGTAGAAGATAGTTTGTACGTTCTTTCTAAATTCTATAAGGCGAAAAATATTGGGTTTTTTTCGGAAATGAGCACTACAGTTGATTTTTTTAATGGGGAGGCGGGGGGAGGGTTATTGGTTGAAATTTTTACAAGCCCAGTCCATCATTA
>BMAT01004146.1:337623-348797 GCA_019649035.1 Elysia marginata | reverse complement strand
CTCTCTCTCTCTTTATCCATCTGCCTATCTGTTGTTTCTTTTTCGGTCTACTTACATACCTTTGTATTTTTTCCTTGCTTTCATTTATTTATCTATATTTTCGTTCATTTTTCAGTTTTTCTATCTTTCTACCTACCTGAGTTCCTATCTGCGTACCTCCTTACCTGCCTATCACCTTACCTTCATATCTATTTACCTATATACATATCTTTATATCACCGTGCCTACTTACATATCTATCTATTTATCAGCCTACGTACCAAGCTACCTACCTATCTATATTTATCTGTCTGTTTATCTACCTATCTATATGCCTGTCTATCTATCAATCTATTTTCCTATACATAATAACACAAAAAACCTAGAATCTATCTATTATTTATCTATCTATCTAACTATCTATCTATCTATCTATCTATTTAACTGTTTATCTATTTGTCTGTCTGTACGTCTAACTATGTTTCCACATTGTCTGTCAGTTCATCTACATATTGATTTGTCTTTATATATCTGCTTATATTAATATCTTCTTTCTGCATACCTATAATATACAAGTTCAATTGTATGTCTTGACTCGCATTTTCTTCCTCTATCCTTTCTCTTCATGTCTTTCTATTCAGATAATTTAGTAGCTATCTTTGGACAGAAGGTGACAGGGTTTTGATCCATACGGCTTTAATTTGTTGCTTTTTTTTTTTTTTGTTTATGTTTTGTTTATGCTTGTTTTTTGTTTAGAATGCTTGTATCAGGTTCACCTTTCTTGATAACGTGAACTCGTTGTTTAGGTCTACTTCTCCAACACAGTAGTACTCTGTTCACCTCGTTCTGACCAGAATCACATTTTACGCCCAGCTCGGCAACATCAATCATTGGGCCAACAAACCAGAGGTAGACCATATCCTGGAGGTAATGCCCCCTCGGGACAACAATGCTTGGTCCAAACAGACCAACATCGCCCAGGTGAGCTATGTGACTCTCACCGTGGATGTTGTAGTCCACCAACGGTTGTTGATTACATAATACTATTATTATGCAACCATAGAAGGCACCTTTCAGGTGGGGGGGGTGGCCCTTTGACTTTATCAAAACTTCATCTTGTGATAAAAAAAATCAGTAGGTACAACATACCATTGGCCAAAAGGCTTGCTAAAGTTTTTGTTTAATTGAAGCCTTCAGCATTAGGTCTTGGTAGCTCGCATCTGATATATTGTGTTTTTGGGTTTCATTTTGTAGGGGGTTTTTTGTAATCGACCAAATGTATATAGTTAAAGTGTCTCTCCGTTGTCGCTTTTTACCCGTTCCTTCGGTCCTTATCATGCAATCTTTTCTTCAATACAACAGTATATGTTTAATATTAAGGTGGGTTTTTTTTGCTCACCAGATAACAAAGCACTTCTTCATTGGCAATTACCAAGCAGCGAGGAATGCTAAAGAACTAGGCATCGATGTTATTGTCCGATTCTGCGACAAAGTACCTAAAAAGTACAAAGCGAAGGATGGCGAAATTTTGCAAATATTCCACACTTTTAACAAAGATAGCGGTGCTGGTTCCGAAATTCCTGCCGAGAGGGTAAGAACGACAAAATTATTCGGTGATTGGGGGATGGAGGGGAGAGTATGGTTTTAACTAAATATCCTTCTAATTGTTTCTTGTGCGTAGTTTTAAAGTTGCGGATTCGCATAAACAAAATCGTGTGTGGATATGTCCATTGGCAAGCGATGATGACGTCAGTGATGCATCTGAAGCGATCGCAGCACAAACTCCAACGCCCAGCGCAGATTCGTTCATTCATTGGTCAGGCTACTGGTGCAGTCGGGTCGACAGTTTCTGGTCTGGTGCTTGGCGTACAGAAGCTAAGGTTCTCAGATTTCCACTCAGTGACAGAAATATTGCAGACATAACGGTTTGTTTGATGAAGTCCGTGGCCTTCTTGCTTTTTGTGCCTCTGGTCAGTACTAAGCCGAAAAGCTTTTTGGAAAGGTGACTGTCATTGCTCTTCCATGTACATTATATGCCCAGACCATCTAAAAAACTGTGCCTGTATGACCAAGGCCTCGTTGCCTGACAGAGATGCGCGGCAAATGACCACCGGCTTTGGCTCATCGTCTACACAGCGAATATTCAATTGTATTGGAAGAACCGGTCCAGATTCCTTTATATATCGGTGGCAACAGGTCCATGTTTTTCAGCCATACAGGAGTTATGCCGAAACACAGCTTTGTAAATGTCTCCCCTCGTCTTCTGTGTGATGCAGCACTCATGCAGCACCCTAGACTCTTTTAATATTGTTCGAAATGCTGCTCTTTTCCAAACCCTTCCCAGTCCAAAACGGTCGAATACAAAGGCAAATTACTGGAGTGCAATTATGAGGCACGAAAATTGTCACGTCTATAAAATTTCAAAATTTCTTAAGTTTCAAACAGATAATCTTTTTATCTTTCACGCCCAACCAACCTCTGCCTGTCTGTCTCTGTCTCTCTGTCTCTCCGTCTGTCTCTCTCACTCTCTCTATCTATCTATCTATCTATCTGCCTATCTATCTAACTATCTCTGTTCTAACTGAATTATCGAATTTGCCTTTTTTAGCTTAATGTTTTTGTACAGAGCATGACACATGTTGAATACAAGGGCGACAAGAAATCAAAAGTGAGTTGGCAACAATGATTATTATATATGTAATACCAATTACCAACAATGCGTTTTAAAATTTATAGTTCAACAGATACAATTATGCCAACATAAGACTGCCGTAACGACCGTGGAACGTGGCGTGTGTGATGCAATGTCAAATTAATTGTCTGATCGTCAAAGACATTTTTTATTCTTTGTAGCCATCTCATGAACTGATGTTTTATTAGATAGTTACAGTTGTACTTTTACTTGAAAAGATTAGATTTGTGTCCTATTTGAGGACTCAATATTCTAAAGAATTCCCCTAAAACTTCATCCTCGGCACCCTGTGTGTGCTGACCAGCTGTTGGAGACGGTGGAGTGGCTGAACAACAACAGGCAGAAGTACAAGAAAGTGCTCATCGCTGACGAGTACGGGCTGGGCCGGGTTGGTTCTTCCATGACTGCCTTGATCTTCGCTTCCAATCCGAGCCTTACGTTCGAGGAGGCGTTCCAGTTCGTGTTGAACCGCAAGGAAATCTACAGTCACAAAGGCTTGAAGAATTCACTACATACTCTGTTCCCCAGGGAATAGATCCCAAGTCGCTCTAGGTTATTAGCTTCGAACAAGGCCAAAGAATGGCGGTGTCAAAGCACAGAAAGGTTAATTTACACCTGAATAGTACAAGCTTTGAAATTTTATGACAGCACGTTTTTCAGCGTCTATGCATGTTAGTAGTCGGAAGATTTAGGCAATGCAATGCGCTTAGTTAACAATAGAATCTCTTAACTGATTTCGTAGCACGATCACACGTGATAGTAAAAAGAGCAGGGAAAGTAAAAGGATTGCTGCTATGGGAAGCTTTCCCAATAGCACTTAGTGAGACATTGAATCTGTAAGACGACAACGCTATAAGAACTTTTTTAAAGCGTTTTGCAATAAAGAATATTACGCAGTGACCTTATCATTTGAGCCCGTGGTACATAAACTAGGTGGGGGGTTGTTTTTTTTTTTAGGGGGAAGGGATAATTCTGGGATAGTTTTGCCGTTAAAGCAATACGTATGTATATTTGAATTGATGTTCATTCTTTCAACATCTCAAAATAAGCCTTTAGATCAAGTGATAGAATGGTGTTTCCCTTAAGATTATTTTAATCTTACATCTTAGTGATAGTGGTTTTTGCAGCGGTATTGTCAGATTGTCACTTTTAAACCACGCAATAAACTATCATTTGATAACATCAAAATTGATTTTATTAAAACACAAACTTTCGTTGTAAGTCTTGCTGTTTTTTCCCTCGATATTATGCTACGAGATTGTGAAAATCTTAGTTGTGATTGATTGTGCTTTAGTTATTTTGTTGCTCTTCTTGCTTTTCTTTGTATTGATTATTTTCTGAGCCACTTGAGTCATAGCTTTGTTCATTTTAAAGATCTTCTTTATCTTTTAGTAGAATAGTTGACAATTTATCTTTAGCACGATATTATTTTTATATGATAGGGCATGTTTTGATTGCTCGTGGTGAACCATTTTAATAGACAGAAGATTGCAGCATCTCTTAAAGCAACAATTCTACTCGTAAAATGATTTGGAATAAAATTATGCAGCTTTAGAATATTGGTTTCCTATTTTGCAGTGCCTTGCCCTGTCAGAAACTGTTCTTTAATTTATTTTTAGAATTTAGCAATAGAGATGCATCAAGAATTTGGATCAACATTTTTTATATACTCGGAGAAAAATAGGTATTTGAAGAATTCGAAATGTGTCAATATCTTTTATAGCCTTATGCAGATAGGCCAATTTTGAGAAATGACAGATTAAGACGTTTTGGAGTAAAAATTATAATTGCGACACATTCCCCATACGCACGCACAAAAAATGGCAAAACTTATTGTTTTTGTTTGGTAAACGTTTTTTTTTCGAATAATTTTTCAGAGCTGTAAATAGCAACATTGAAAGATTTTGCATTTATCATTTGTCACCAACAGAATAGACATACATAACGATCTCTTGCCATACTTGTGTGGAGTAAAGTTAATCCCATACTCGATGTGAGCTTCCGGGAACAAGAGTTAGGGTCCCTTTTTCTTGGCACACGGCATATGGTATAGTTCGTCACAGCTTTCCTCGCAGTCTTTACTTTCGACATGGACTACGAGACCTTACCTCCCATTTAGTGCTGGTGAGCACGTCGAGGATGTAAAAATGTTTTCCTATCTGGAGATCGAACTTTAGACCTCTCCTTATATGTGTCAATCGCACTACCGATTGAGCCACCAATCAGCTCTTTTGTAAGGAAGGAAGTAAACAACCCATCGACAGACATCAATACATGTGCACACATCCATGCTGTCTTGCTTTCCACTCTCAACATCGCCGTCTTCAACCTTCTACTCTTGCTACGTTTTTCACCTGTTCGATGTTCCCTATCCTCCTTCCTGTGTTACCCTGGAGCGTCATTTTTGGAATGTTGGCTAGACAAGAGACACAGTGACCATTGGTCAAACCTTAAGCCACCTTGATAAACTAGCGCTTGTCTTACCTGTGTAAGGCTATAGTAAGCATCTAGTACACCATAATAAAGCTTCCCCTTCCCCGTCTCTTGACACTGATCTCAAAATGCGAGAGTCACTTTGTGTAGTGAGGACTGTGCAATGCTTTTTACAACACCAGCCGATGTATGTTTTCAAAAATTCTCATTTCGGACTGGTGGAAATGTTCAATTTTCAATTGTGGTTGAGTGAATTTCGTGTTTTGAAATGTGATGCAGCTGACGAGGCGTTTTAAAATGTGGTTGTAATCGATTTGTGAATAGAAAGTTTTTGCGTCTTTACCAACTGTTTGACAGGTTGATTCAAAAGTTTCTGATTTTCAGTGCGTCAATGTAAGTTACCAGCCAAGAAAATCATGGAAATAAATACCCCACATTTCTGTAACTTTCACATTAAAAACTTGTTTTGATCTGAGATCCATGTACAATGTAATTGCTTTTGTATCTAAGATCTTTTTATAGTACTAAAACTTTCTTTTAACTAAAATTACAAAAAGATCAGAACCAAATGCCAAAAAGTGAACAGTGTCTAATAACCCCAGAGAGCGAGCTAGGTGTTTACTCAGAAACTACCGTTGCCTGAGATATAAACAGGTCCTGACATGCTAAAATTTCATTAAGTCCATCTTGTTTTCATTTCATTTGAGCATTTGTTAAGAAAATAAAAAAAAAATTGTTTGTACACTTTGCTAACTTGTTAAACTTTTAGTCCGCATGCTTACTAAAACTTGATAATAATAATGTAGATTATTTATAAAGCGCTTTCCCCAAAAACATTTAGCTCAAAGCGCTAATAGTATTAAAAACTCATTCACACAATACCACTATGGCAAAGAAAGTGAAACATAAAAATAATAAGTACATTATTTGCACACACACACATCCACACATGCATGATCTAGGACATTTAACATATTCCCAAACAGCCTATTGAAGAAACATGTGCGTTTTTAATTGTTTTTTAAAAGCATCCTCTAATCCTATATCTCTGAGGTCTTGGGGTAAGTTGTTCCATAACTTAGGGGCTGCAACGCTGAATGACCTACTGCCAAATTTCTTCTTTTTGAATGTTTTTTCTTTAAATTTTACGCACTTATCCCTTTCGCAACAAATTAGAAACTGGATTTTCATATAATGATATAAACCCTTTTTCATAAAACAAACATTTTATCGAGCGATCAGTTGCAATAATTGGCCTACCTTTCTTCAACTAAAGTGCCTTTGATGAGCAGAGGGTGGGAAACTCTTAAGCACAACATTTTGGTTGGCCGTCTAAATCATGAGATGAATAAAAAAAATAGCCTTACATGAGTTCCAAAGAGCACTATGAATAGCCTATATATTTTCATAAAAAGTTTTGGTGTACACGGCCCATTCGGAAGACAGATGGGGAGTTTTTAAAGTTGCTTTTTTGTTTCTCCTCATAAATTGTGTATCCTATCTATTTATATTAACTTCGTTTGCTTCTCTCAGTATGCATATCATCTCCGTTTTTATAACAGTATTGTCTTAGATTTTTTCCAAGTCGTTAAGAACCACTTTAGTTTTTTCCCTATTGCTGTTTTTCTCCTCCTTTCTATAGCTCTTCTGCTATGCGTCTCGCACTATTTATAATTCACTTTGATTTACACCGATCCCGGTCCAAAAAGGTATTAAAAACGAAATAATAAAAACCTGACAATGTTTTAAAAATGTATCACCCAAAAACTTAATGGAAAAGAGATTTTGAGATTAGACCTCGAGCGGTGTGATCGGCATTCTAGTCAATTTGGATCCTTTGACAATGTCACCTATAGACTATGCTGTTCTAATTTTAGCACGCCGAAATCGTATGGCCGGAAAATAAGCTAGGATTTTCAAGGGCGAAATTCTTTATCTTGCACGCTAACTATGCACTGACCCATTCAATTAATATTTCTTGTGCAAGTATTCACGTTTTCCTTTTAATACATGTTGGGTGCACTGATCTAGCGAATGATCTAGGCATTTAAACAACCAAACTCTTCACCATTTTCAACTCTAGTTTTTACAGAGACTGTTAAAATCGAAACAATGATAAAAGGGTCCACAATTAGGGTGTACTCTTTTGTTTATTTTTAATAAACAGATTGACGTTTTCGTTTTTATTTTCCTTGCAAGTTATTCATATCAATGATGACATTCAACATAAGTTTGAGACACGCCATTTGCTCTTTTATGTCATTGAAAATTTAAGAGAAAATCTATATCCAATGTAAAAAAGAGCAAGACCATTGTGTTTCAGTTTGCAAGTTTTTTAACTTGTATTATCTTAGCCTATGTCTTAAGGTGCCGAAGCTTTAGCCTGTGTTAATAAGAATTTTTTTTTCAAAAACAACAAAGAAAACTATAGAGCCTATAAAATGTATTGATGCTGCAGATCTCTTGAACTAAATCATACTGCTCTGCAAAAAATTTTTGAGTGACTCAAAGGGAAAAAATCGACTTGATCGCACTCAAAATCAGTACAACCCAAAAACATCCTCATTTTTAACTTCTTAATAGCAAACCACTGCAGTTCAGAGTTGCTTTGTTTTACTTCAGCTAAATTCTGACATATAATGGATTTAAAAACAAATAGGCTACTTATTCGATTTGTATGGAATAGAAAATAAGCTTAAACTGATCACACATACAGAAGAGCGAACATGTCGTTGACGGATATTTTGGGTCTCCTGGACCTATGGACAGTTGTTATCATGGTCGCTGTAGTGATGCTAGTGATGTTAATACAGACCTGGCTCACTGAGTCGCCCAATTTGCCTCCTGTGCCAGGCAGGCCACATTTCCTGTTGGGTCACTTACCTTACCTTGGAGAAAACCGGAGACAACAGATGCAGGAATGGAGGTCAACGTGAGCAATTACTGGCATAGCAGCCTCTTTATCATATTGTGCTATCATTTTATTTTAAAAACTGCTTTGTCACTCTAAACTATATAATTACTATTGTAGATACATTTCTTTTCACCGCTCCTCTTGCATTTTTATGAAACATTAAAGAAGCTTAAACATGATAGAAAACACTTTTTAATTGAAATCTTGGAGCTTTTTTTACCGCTCGGTGCTTACAAAATTCGATTACTCCCAGGACAATAATTCTCTTTGCATTAGCATCTGTGGAACATCAGATTAAAGCACAGGTAGATTCATAAGCCATACTTGTCGTCCACCAGTTAAACAATTGAAGTGCTGAAACAATCTTTGTCAAATTTTAAAACTTTGCTGCCAGCACAAAATGTGGCCTCTCGAGCCAAAGTTCTAGGCGTGTCCGTTGTTTCAAAGCTCTCGTCATATGAAATCTTGTCAGCCATTCTTTCTGCTCTCAAAATAATATTCTTCTTTAGTCTTATAACTTTCCCGGTTCAGCGGCTCTTATTGCTAGCTGTGAACCTATCAAAATTGGGTGACTACAAATCTCTTCAGGTGTCTCGAGAAAACACCCTCTCTTTTCTGTCGTCTTTTGTCACCTTTTCCGTATCGAGTAACGGCAGTTTGGTGCTGTTTCGAATTTGTTGAATCAACAGTTATGAGAGATATACATGTCACCATTACCCAGAAGATCAATGTAATTTTCGTTGCATTTTATTTCCCACCTTAGCCATTTACTATCATCTTCTCAGCTCATGTCTCAGAAAATTTAAGGCCTTTTCTCTATGCACTTGCACTAGGAGTAATCAATATAATGCTCGTCAAAGACCTTAACCATCATTCGAAACATAAATGGGTACAGTGTATATATATATATACATGATATCTATTGTTACATACCATTTCACAAGGTCTGTTAAATACACCTATCTTGAATACTGGGCATAACGTATACCATTACAAGCAAATTTATATACGTGAAAGAAACTCAATTCTTAACACAAACAAAATTTTAAACCTGCCTGAAACAGACGGATGCACTAATGACTGTATTTTCTCCTTGAGTAAAGCGTCGGCGATGTGTTTCGTCTGTATATGGGACGCCAGCCGCTTGTCGTGTTATGTGGCTACAGCGTGCTGAAGGAGGCCCTCATCAAGAACGGAGACCATTTTGTGGACCGACCCCCGGGGGGCTATGCCACGACAGTTGTACATGACGGGACGAAAGGTACATCTTGCTGAACAAGGAGCTGTTATAAAGTGTATAAAGTGCATTAATTATTTAGTACAAGTACATGTACAGGTACCGGTACTGGATACATGCAAACACGGCCTCTCACTTCTTCAACTTCATTTTAAAAGTTAAATAATCATTGCCGTACATAGCGATGTCTAGGTTTTAGTTTTAAAATTTTCTCTGAAATCTTGCAGAAAGAGAAGGAAGGGGGTTGGGGGGGGGGGGGGTTGAAGCATGGTAAGAATAGATTATATCACAACCATATGAAAACATAAAGCGTTTACTTTTCTGCTTTTTTGTTTTCTGCTTCTTAGTCTAATGTTATTATTATTATTATTATTATTATTATTATTATTATTATTATTTAATTTTATTTGTAAAAGCGTCGCTTGCCATCTTACATAAAATACTCTAGGCGCATACAATTTTTAAGATAAATAAATTTAGAAAGTAGGGCTTGTTCTATTTAAAAACGAAATAAAAGAAAAAAAGAACTACTATAATTTTTCATTGTATATGATAATGTGCAATAAAAACTAACAGCACATCCTATATAAAGATATGCTAATAATAATATAAAGAAACGTGATATAAATCCAAATTGCTGGAAAAATGTAGGTGTACGTAGATACATTCAGTATGATAAATTGCAAATAAAAATTTTACGAATTTCTACAAAATACATTTAGAATGGGGAAAAGTATGAATGCTGTCATGTTACTCTCAAAATACAGAGGTAATGTTGTTATTTGCTTTAATTAGACAGATGACAGGGTTGAAAATTATCTTGCAAAGAAGGCTGTGTAAAAAACAAACTAATGATTTTATTTTAAATTTGAAAGGGTACATAGGGAAGATACAGTGATGGCCACTCGAAGAAACCGACGAAAGTCAAATTTTTCTCTCTAAAAACTAACTACACGGGCGACACCTTAAATTGAAAAACAATTTAACTCTATGTCAACACATCGTGGTAGTCCTTTTTATATTATTTGGATTTAATTGATATCAACTCGTAAACAAATAAACTAAAGTGATGCCTTTATCCAAAAGAAAATGTGTATATGCCCTGCGATTTCAGGGATCAGATTGAGAATTTGTTGGCATGTAGTTGTTTTTATTTATTCATACGAGATCTCAGTGTGCAGCAATTAATATTAAAAATATATTGCTTTCTAAGACAAAATATCTGGCGGAAATTCTTGTTAAACCCTTTGAATCGCTTGCCATACTGATTATATGTAACAGGCAAAACATTGGCTTGGGCTTAAAATTACAATTCACATACTGTTACGGTAAATAGGAGAGAACGAGAATGGAGATTTAAATGTTTCGGGTTTTAAAGCTGTTGATACCTTTCTTTAGAACTACTTTATCAGAATCATTGATTCCTTAACTCTAATAATGTATACAAGTTGATGATACAGACATAGGAATGAAACGCCTTATATGTTATAGGTGTACTGGGAGCATCCGGAGCTGCGTGGCGGGAACAGAGAGCTGTCTCAATGTCCATTCTCCGCAAATTTGGTATGGGCAAAAACTCACTAGCAGAGAAGATCCAGAAAGAGGTAGTTCAACGCACACACCGGATTTCTTTTAATTTATTTTTGTTTTTAATTTTAGTTATCAGTACAACCCAAACAGAGTGTTTGTGGTATTGGTGAGACAGGGCTTTGATGGGGTAGGGTAGGTGAGGTCAAGATAAGGGTATGCACATTATGCATAGTTTTATGTTTCATTATTCTCATTCAATAAATATTCAGTATTTTACCGTATTTCTCCACCTCTCCTTCTTCATTCCTCTCCTTCTCTCTCTTTCTCTCTCTCTCTCTCACTTTCTTTGTTGCAATTGAGTCTTATTCGCGTTTTCTCTTTGTTCTATC
>BMAT01004146.1:322111-337518 GCA_019649035.1 Elysia marginata | reverse complement strand
TGAAGCGAGTAACCAGTGCTACCTTATCAAACATTATCTGCTCCATCATCGTGGGCAAGAGGTTCGAGTATGAGGATCCTTATTTCCTGCAGTTTATGGATACCTTTAGTGAGCAGGTGACTCAGTCTTTATATAATTTTATGTGTGCATGTGTGTGTGTGCTTTTTTTATAATGAATCAGCGCACAAGCGACCATACGACATTACTGTCACAGCTTTTGAGTATTCAAGCAAACACAGAAAATAATTGCATTGTCATTGTTCGAAAATGTCTAATAAGTTGTAGTGATAGTATATATCTATACTAATTTATGAGTTGATCCACTTCGAGGTCGTCAGTGCTAATGTTTCACAAACTTTGACCTATATAATTAAAAAGCATTGTCTTTGCTATCATTATTGTTGATTTTATTATGTAAACATGTAATCTAACTAATCGTCTCCTTCTTCACCTCTCATCTCCTTGCAGCCACAGGCCGACAACAAAAGCAGTTCACATCCATCCTATCCTGTGTCATCTTGTCAAGTTCTTTCCAAGTCTTCTTTGCAGTTGCCGTCTCAGTCTCTGTTTTTCTCCTCCATGTCACTCCTGGACTCTCTCTGGCTCCCCAGCCCTGTCGCATGACATGCTGTCTTGTTATAAACTGCCTTGGTTACTTAAAAGCTTGCCTAATCCATCTCTATTTTTTTCCTCGTTTCCATTTTCATTTGTCGTAAATCTGTGCTTTCTTATAGGAGACCTAGGTTGCTGATTAAGTTAGTTCATGTAATAAAATTATGCTAATATAGTTATACTAGTGCTTGATCGAAACTAGTGATGTTTAACCATGAATTTTGTTTCGATGTTGAAAATTTCCTGTAATAGCGCTACTGACCTGTGTAAAATAGTAAGCACCACAAAGACAAAAGAATTTTCCGCTATGCAGATACTCTTTGTGAAACCCTTGAAAAATGCGGCAAAGGTGGAAGAACCATATCAAAAAGGCTTTTTTAAACTTGAAAAGCTTACATTGATAATTTTTCTAAATAGTTAGATTGTGATTCGGTTAAGCTTATTGGTAATACGTGCATATGATCTACACACTTAGGGACTTTTAAAATCTCTTGGTAAAGCCGTGTCTAGAACAAGATTCGTAAAACGGGGCGCAAAAAAAGAGAAGTTTCAATAACTTACTGAATAGCCTATTTTTGGAGAGCTCATTTATTAAAAAATGCGAACAAATCCTGTAATAAGTTCGTTCTGTTTTTTAGCTTTAGATTTATAAAAGAGCAGTTTTCGTTTATGTAGCGTAAAGATTTATGTGCGTAAGGTTGATGATAAAGTTTTTTTTTAGTTTAACGTTTCTGAGAAATAAGAAGTTGTTTTAATCCGATGATTGTATAATGTTAAGTTATCTCTCGGTCTCTTTAATTTATTATCATCCTTTTAAATAAAATGTGAATTTTGTTATCAGTCTTAACAACATGAAATATTTCCAAGATTTAGTTTAATTTAAAACAGCGCTTTTAATATCAAGACTTTTAAAAAATCATACTTTTTCGCTATGTTTAAACACTTTGAACTTTTTTACGCAAGAAAATCGGACTGGTAATTCTAGACTGGTTTAACCGTTTTATCAAGTTTTGTGAAGACAGAATATATACTGAGCGCCAAAAGAAACGCAACATGACATTCCTTATTTTCACGCCCATACACGCTTTAAAGAAAGGTTGGTGAGTTGATTTTTTGTGTGTTGTGAGTAGTAACATATCTGAACATGAATTCAAGCACACTCCCGAGTCCCGTTCGTGGTTTGCCAGTCAATGTGAGCGATTTTCGAATACCCTGTAAAAAATGTAAAATCCGTGCGTGTAGAAAAACCACGTGGTCGAGATTCTCAAAATTACACACAAGGTGCCCAATAATTATTCGCCATTTTTAGAATTAAACGATTTTATTTTTACAAAATGCCACGCTAATCTGAACTTGATCGTCATCGTGCTTTAGGGCTGCTCCAAGCAGGTCTTCCTATCAGTGAAGTTTCCCTCCGTATGAATGTAAACAGGACGACGATTTTTACTCAGACAACGTCTACATGAGACGGATACGGTGAGTGATCGGCCCCGTTCTGGGAGGCCTAGGTGCACTACGCAGAGACAAGACAGAAACCTTGTCAGAAATCAGGTGAACAACATACGTCAGATAAAAGGAAGAAATAATCAGCGTATAAGTGCAAACACAGTAAGAAGACGTTTATCTACCTCTAGCCCACGTGCTCGTCGCCCATACATCGGTTCCATCCTGGCCCAGCGTCACCAACACCAACGTACTCTATGGCCCAGGAACATGCCGCGTGGGATCGAATCCAATGGCGAAGTGACGTATTCAGTGACGAATCTCGATTCTGCATTGACAATGCTGCTGGCCGTGTACGTGTATGGAGAAGAAGCGGTGAAAGATACCAAGCAGATTGCGTTAGGGAACACGACAAGTGGAGTGGAGCATCTTTGATGATGTGGGGTGCTATCTCTTACAATGATAGGATTGGGCCAGTTTTTTTCCACAACAGAAGGTCGATAAATGCGCAAACATATGTGTAAGATGTGCTTCAAGTTCACGTGGTGCCTTACACCGCCATGCATAGAAATATTGTTTTTCAACAAGACAACGCAAGAGCTCACACAGCCAGATACACTCAACAGTTTCTTGAGCAAAGCAACGTCCAAGTTCTGCCATGGCCAGCACTTTCGCCGGACCTTAATCCAATCGCACATTTGTGGGATTACTTGCAGCGGAGGCTGGACTGTCAAGACCATCAACCTCAAAACGCCGAGGATCTTGAACATTCCTTACGTAGGCACTGGAATGCTGTTCCAGGACATTTTTTACAGACTCTAGTATCTTCGATGGGACGTCGATGTGCTGCTGTACTGGAAGCCCAAGGGGGGCACACACATAATTAGTCGGAGCCTGTCTTGATTTGTAATTAAATTCTAAAGACTTGTCTACTGACTAGGTATGTAAAAATGTGGTCAAAATTGCTGCATAGTTTGCATTGTGGAATTTTACCTATAGTATCCTGTTTTTAAAAAATCTACTTTATCGAGGGTCTGTTGCTTTAATTTAATTTCCTCGTCGTCAGAGGCCACTGATGAACGTGGCGTTATTTTAAGTTTAAACAGCAATAATTAACCTTTAAAATGATTTATCACATGTCTCATTTGATCCCTTGCAGTTTTCAGTTATATATATTGAAGATTCGATGTTGCGTTTCTTTTGGCGGTCAGTATATAAAACAGGTAACATATTGTTTGGATTTATCCCTAAGTTCTGTCTATATCTCTCCTACCTTTATAAAACATTCTGAGTCAGAACTGCATACATTTAGTTAAAACGATTGATTCGATTACGTTCATCAAAAGTTAGAGCTGATCTTCCTCTTTTTTTTTCTTTCTAATAGGGTAAGCTTTCTTGTTTGAGGTCTTTAAAGTTACATAATTAATATTAATCCTATGACGAAGTAGCAAATTAACCCTCTTTGTTCATGAACCGATAATCAATCAAAACAACTTATGTGGTGAATTAGGTTGTCATGGTTAGAAAGAAATACCGAGCTGCTGTTTATTCATATGGAAGCAAAATAAAACTTGTGTATCTATGTGTAAGTTTTGTATCCTTTTATTCATTTTCACTAAAGATTCTAAAATTGGATAACTTTTTTTTCAAAGGCTTGAGATACAATTGGCAAAAGCTAGTGTTACACCTCACTGAGACACTTTTTATGGCATATCTCGAGACTATATAAAATATTTAGGCCACAGATGGAAGAAACTTCAAGACATGTAGTAAACAACTGAAAGTAGTTTTTGCTTCATGTTGAAGTGAGAAAATAACTATACCCTTCTCTTTGCAAACATTCTGCTTATTTTACTTCCCATTTGGTGGTGAGACTTGACTTTGGTGTATACTCCTCTAACTGCCAGGTGCGACTTGTGAGCAGCACATCCATGATTAACGTGTTTCCTTGGCTGAGACATCTACCTGGGGATATGTTCGGTGCCAAACGGTACATTCAATGTCATCATGATCTGGACGCCATGTTCAGGTGAGTGGAGCTCGTGAATGTCGCAGGGTTTAGTTTTTCCAGTGGGTGAGTGATTATACGGGTGGGTGAAAGATTTTTTAGTATTTTGATTTTTTTTCAGAAGCTTTGTATTGTTACATAATATTCTATGTTGATTGATTTTTTTTTTTATTTTAATTAAGATAAAAGACTGGGGGGGGGGNNNAAACTACAAAATCTTTATTGCTTAAGTGAGAGAAAAAATGAATTAAGTTTTTCTTGTTGCATATAGTCATTTTTCATATATGCTGTGTAGCGCTGCGATTCCTTGTAAGGCATTCCTAAAAAGAGACATATTCATTTTAAAAAGCTTTAGGTCCTAATATTATTTCATTACGATTTAATGTTGACAAATTTCTCTTTTCGCCACTCTTTTGTTTGATTAAAACAACCGCGTGAGTCAAGATTCACTAAAGTAATCAGCTGATTATTTTCTCCTCAGCGACCCTTTTATAATGCAGAAAACGAAGGAATACGAAGAGGGTGGAGATGCCCTAGACAACTTTATCTCAGCCTATGTTCACGAACGGAGGCGCAAAGAACAGAACGGCGAAACGACATCCATGGATGGTTTGTTATTTGTATTGTTTTTCCTATTTAACTGAGGTGCACAATCTTTGTGACAGAGAGTACTGTTGTGTTTCTTTTAAATTTAGGCTTGTATAATTTATACTCGATGCAGACATAATTTAAGAAAAGAATTTTTCTACTGTAACAGATGTGACATGTGCTGTATTTCGTCGAAGTTATAGTATCAATCAAAGGAACGTAATGGTATAAAAAGGTGGAGGATGAAGTTATTCCCAAACACATAACTGATAGCTGATAAACATAATAGCGAAAACGATGCTTTGAAAATCGCTTTCATTTCGCAACTCCCTTGATTTTAATTCAGAACTCTTGTCAGAATCTTGAAGTTTTCTGTGAGTACATTTACAACTATTGTGATCCAACATTTTTTTGTCTCAAAACATGACTAGAGAGGTTATTGATACAAAGATGTGAGATGTATTTTTTTAAAGTTTTATTCATAATTTAATCTTTTCAGGCGGACATTTGCGCAGGTTGTTAGGCAACTTGTTTATCGCTGGCAGTGAAACAACAGCCACAACAATGCTTTGGTTTATGCTTTACATGTTGCACTACCCGCACATACAGGAAAAGGTAAGCGAGACCAAGTGAGCCGTTAGGTCTTAATAAATATATCAAAAATTTTGAGAGTTAATGCAAAAGCACTATCTTCCTTTTCCTCACCCCTAAATTATCTAAGACTGTAGACTACGCGCCACTGAGCAGTCTATGAATGGCGGCGATGTGCATGATAGATCTGCGTTAAAAACAATTGATTCCTGCAAATCTCAGTCAGAAAGTGTATTGGTTTTTCAGTGGTGATTGTAGGCCTATTTACTTTATGCCTTAAGAACTAATCTACATCGTTTTAATTAGCTTCTCGAAAATGCAAAAAAGGTGGTTACTTCGCTAGATCTAGACAAGGCCTGTTTTCCACAGTCTTGGATCATAGTTGTGATTTTTTATCTTATTTTGTGTTTGTGAAATGTTTCTGAATCTTTTATTTCTGTTCCGGTAATCTTCCCTAAGCTCTCACTATCTTTCATGATCTCTACTCTTGTTTTTATGGTTATCTAAAAGGGTTCATCTGCGGTCTATTCACACACAGATATTTGCGGAGCTGGAGGAGAAGGTGGGATACAACAGAAGACCTACAATGCAGGACAAACCTAGACTGCCGTACCTTAACGCTGTTATAATGGAAACTCAGCGCCGCGCTAGCATAGCGCCGTTTAGGTAAGGACAGCTGATGGGTGGTCTAGGCCGCCGTAGGTGTGAGTCAATGTTACCCCTTCAAACTATGGACATTTTGTGACAAACCAGCTGGTAAAACCTCTTACCTTTCATGTGAAAAAGATCCAAATCATTTTAATTGGAAGTATGCTTGAAGTAAAAGTAAACCTTCTTTTTTTTTTACAAAGTCTACCTGTGAAAATAGTATATAAACTCCACTAAGTTTGAGGAATTAGGACCAAGCTACTTTTGAACATTGAATCTACGAAATATGTGAACTGGCAACAATCATGGACGTACTACTCATAAATAGCACCTATAATTGTTATAGGAATACGATGACATGTCAGACTGGAAGTGAGGTGACCTGATCTTTTTTTCTAGCAAAATAGTATTTATTTTATTTTATACACTATTTTAATCCCTTTCGGGAAATTTGGCAGAGGTCGCGGGTTCGAAACACAGCCGAGCACAGTCCGGGCCCCTACTGGTTGGGTCGGTGTCAGTATAATGTGACCGGCTGAGGCTAAGTCATGGTATCCCCGCTAGTCTCTGGGTGGCAGCCCGTAAATTGTCATTGGGACCCAAGCCCTGAGAGCACCTTCGAAGTGGAATTGGGCTTGTAAAAATACCCTTCAATCGGGAAATTTGGCTTCGATACTCAACGTAACTGTGTCGCCAGAGAGCAGCGCCACTAATGTCCCAGCAGACCAGTACATTTGAAGGCCACTTTAACCCATATGTAGGGTGTTGCAGGCACAAATCACAAATTCAAGAATTGCCTGTAGCTGGGTACCCATTTTACAGGTGGGTGGACTGGGGAAAGTTAGGGTAAATTGCTTTCCCAAGTTAATTGCAACATGGCATGATTGTGAATCGAACCCGCGACCTCCAGATCTCGAGTCCGACCCGCTAACCACTCTGCCACGCTACCTCATGGTCGCGTTAAATTTCTTACGCAATGCTGGGATTAGTTACAATGATTCACTGCACTCAAAAAGCTCAAGAAAACGCTACTATTCAGATCATAGCTCAATTCTAAAAAAAACATTGACAAGAATGTTAACTACGGCACCCACAATTTTAAAGTTATGATTACAATACTGATCAACTCTTAGTATTAATTTTGAAAACTATCAAGCTACCGTTGTGCTTGTACATCACTATGGCCTGAATACAACTCCGTCTAAAAATATGAACAAAGAGATTGTATTTATGGTGCGAAATTCAAATCTGGCAATCATAGTCCTTAATATGGTCCATGATTTAATTTTTGTTGTTATACTTTTATTTCCATTTTATCCCATTCAAAAACTTTCATTAATAAAGGAGTTTTGTGTTCGCTCTTTTTTTTTTGCTTGATACAGCTTGTCACGTCTGTGTACTGCTGATGTGACACTCCAAGGCTACGTGATTCCTCGTGGCACTCGTGTCGTTACTAATCTGGACTCTGTGCTATTAGATGAGGTCACGTGGGGTGATCCTTTCAATTTTAGGCCTGAAAGATTCCTCGATCAATACGGCGGACTCTTACATCCTGAGGAATTCGTTCCCTTTTCGATGGGTAAGTCCCAACTAGTATCCCTACCAATGCCATCTCTCTCTCTCTCTCTCTCCCTCTCTTCTTCTTCTTCTTCTTCTTCTTCTGTCTAACTCACTTTCTTTCCCGTTGCTTTTGTTTGCGCCAGACAGTTTCCTCTATGTTTATTTGTTTGTCGGTTGTTTCTCTCTAATCGACAGTCTGTGTATCTCTTTATCTAGAGAATTATTGCAATCTTTTTCTCTAAACTCCTTCAGTCCCTCTCTATCTCTCTGATATAAATTCATTTTTACTTTTCTTTATTAAAGTCTCTCTTTTTACGCGTTTTTCTTATAACATTACCCATCGCAATCGAGATAGCTAGATAATCTAAACTAGACTTTAAAAAATAATCTTGTGCTTGTTGATTCTTCTGTTAAGGCCGCCGCGTATGTCTTGGCGAATCCTTGGCCAAGATGGAGCTCTTCCTTTTCTTGGCAGCTCTAGTGCAGCGCTTCAGGTTACTGCCCAGCGAATCCGGTCAACCTCCGCCACAGAGAGCCCAATTTGGTGTCACCTGCCCTCCAGAACCCTTCAAACTCAAGTTTATTGAACGCGTTGATAAATCTTAGATTAAAACGTGAATAAAAAATAAATTGATAATAAGACCTATCTAATGTGTTTCTATCATTATCAAAGTTGTTTTGCGGTAAGTAACAGATTTAAATTGTTATAAATACCATTGACTTTCTGACTTTAACTTATCTTATCATCTGTCAAAAATGTCTTTCTATCTCCTTCATCTCTTGCGCTCTCTGCATCTTTCGTTTGCTCTCTTTCTCTAACTCTGTGATCAAAAGGGAAGCAAATGTTTAACTCTTGAGACATCGAAATAAGACCAAGAATCCAGAGGATGCCCAATGAAAGATGAAAATATAAACGGCAGCATATAGGCGGCAATTCCCCAACTTACGTCTATTACTTCGTCAGGCTCTTTAACCGTTCCCAGCTCACTGCAGACTTCAACTATGAAATTTGAAAGATGCGCTTAGGTTCATCTGCAGGTTTTAAAGTTTAGGTAACTGGTAAAGTCCTTAGAGGCAAAACATTTTGATGTTCTAGTTTTGCTCTGCACAGGAATATAATAACTATTGTCCCTATAAGATCAAGCTGGGTGATTGCCGTATTAAATCTACTTCATGGTGCCATTTTAGATTCTTCACTGCTTTCACACAAACACACACTCTGCATCTTCGCATTCCCAATCGCATAATTTGCTCTTTATTTATTCTGCCTGCATGTATCTCCTCCCCTAAGATCTGCTTTTCAAATTGACATCTCAAAATTTGGCTCTGACCTATACAGTTACCAATAGTTTTATCTTAAGCTTACCCTTATCTCCCTTGGAAATCTAATCGACTTAGCAAGGTTAAAGCCTCCGGTGCAATCTTCAAAATTAAAGTCTACAGGGGACGAGGTAAGAGTATATTACGATGCACTTAGCATGACAGAGCAAGTTTTAATCGAAAGGTTATCTTATCACAATATGAGTAAGCAAGAGGAATCGATAACTGTATTGGCCGTGCGCAAAGATGGAGAACAAAAACCGCTACCATTACACATCCCCGATTTGATGAGAGGAGTCATAAAAACTGAGAAGAAGAAAATTAAGTGCTGATTTTAACAGATAATGTTTTAGTCAAGCCAGTTTTTTCTTCGATTGAACAAAGTTTGAATATAAGGTTTTAGTCCAAATTTGCTTGGTTTGCTTATGTGTACAGTCAGTTTCAAAATCTTCGGTTTAGAATGCCTTTAACTGAGTAGATGTAGAGAAACATAAAGAAGAAAATTTGTGAATAGGAATTAAAAATGTAAAAATCTGCATTGCTGCGATGCTTCAAACTTTTGCAAATCCCGAATAAGTTTGGGATGGGACATAATTTTAACTCTTAGTGAACTTTGTGAAACATGAATGAAAAATGAATGAGCACTAATGTAATATGTAACCAAAGTTTTTGTTCGATTACTCCCAAGAGGTTTCGTTTAAATAACTGCTTCAGTCAAAACATTTCTAGACAGCAAAAAAGAATTAAAAACAAAGCATTAATTCAAGCTTTCCGAGGCATTGAAACACACTATACACATGTTCACACTTGATAAAATCAAATTCGCCCCTGTTGGGATCAAGAGATGGCATCAACATACACAAACCAAACCTATTGACACTCCAAAGGGACATTGGTAAAAAAACTGTTGCATTCATATCTACTAACACTCCTTGTATTTAATTTTGAGAAAGTGGTTTGCCTTGGCAACTTCTGAAATCCTCTGAGATCAAACTGAGTGTTACACGCTGAGCTTGAAATGGTAGTAACAATTGATCTCGTGCTTTTGCTCTAAATCTGCGGGAAGGAAGGCCGGTCTTCGAGTAATTCAAAACAGACTAACAAAAGAAATAAAAGACGGAATCGAAATCAAGTTTTAATCTTTAATTAACAACATTAAGGTAAGGGATGGGGTCACGAGCACATCGCAAAAGGGTTCATATTAATTAAGTATGGCAGGTCCAAACTAGCGCATGGGTGAACAAATTATCATCATAGTGTTCAGTCGCCAGATAAGTGACTTGCCTTATTTACTTTCGCGTGTTCCTTCTTCATCTGTGCATTGATTGAATATAATTTTTAGGAATGTTTACTTTCACGTGTTCCTTCTTCATTTGTGCATTGATTGAATATAATTTTTAGGAATGATTACTTTCACGTGTTCCTTCTTCATTTGTGCATTGATTGAATATTTTTTTTAGGAAAATAACCATTTTAAAAAAATATTCAATCAATGCACAAATGAAGAAGGAACACGTAAAAGTAAATAAGGCAAGTCACTTATCTGGCGACTGAACACTATGATGATAATTCGTTCACCCATGCGCTAGTTTGGACCTGTCATACTTAATTAAGATGAACCCTTTTGCGATGTACGCGTGACCCCATCCCTTACCTTAATGTTATTCATTAAAAATTAAAACTTGATTTTGATTCCGTCTTTTATTTCTTTTGTTAGATATATACCACAGTTTTGTACATATCAAATTCCACCAAATCAAGAGTGTGATTTTGATTATTTCTAACCTGCTCTGCTTTTCTTTTCTCTAAAAGTAAAAATATCTTATATGTAAAGCATTGGGGGTAATCAATAGTGCAGCTCAATGGAGTTCTGTTGTCTAGAAAAGCCTGCATGTTAATTTTATATAGTATTTTGTGATGACTTTTTAAAGATATGAAACTGTTAGAGATATTTTGCAAATAAGAGCGTACTATAGAAAACTGTTTTTATAACAACCAAACTATAATGTGCTCTGAGTGGCATTAGAAAGAGCAGTAAGTCATCTAATCTACTACTAAAAGCATGTCCTCTTGGATTTGCTTAAAACTGTCATTGAAGTAGCTTGGAAATGACTTGTTGAGGCTTGCTATTATCACAATATTCAGTTAAAGTTTTTAAAATCTGTTTTCTCGTTTTCAAACAACCTGCGATTGCCACTAATCTTAAAAGCGATTCTCGAAGTTTAACCTTTGCAGTGATGGAAACATACACAAGAGCTAACACAAAACCTTTTGCTGAAAAACGACAAGCAAAGTACCGTTAGTAAATAAAAGCAATCTTGCAGTTATCGTGATAACCCAATTATAAAAGCTAAGTATACTTATGAGGGGGACAAGTGTCATTAGGGCGTTTTTCAGCTTTCAAAACAGAACTTGCGTCTGTAGCCTATGTGAGGGATATTAGTTTAAAATGTATTTATTTGGGGATTGGAAAGGGGGGGGGGGGGAAAAGGAAAGGTTTCGATGAACGACCTTCTTTTATGGTGATCAGCAGGAGACGATTGAGTGGTGGTATTATTTAATGTAGTGATCATTTATTACTGCAACAGTTATAGGAAGCATAACGGTATTATTAAAGTGACAAGTCTTTCTTGTATCAGTCGCACTGCTCAAGATGACAAGCGCATATTAAAAGATGCGGTGAAACCACTTCATCCGCATTTTGGTGTGGTGCAACTGAACCTTCTTTACCTCTGCAGCAACAACAGTATCAGAAGCAGCAGTGACAGTAATATTAGACGTAGTAAAAAGTAGTAGTAGTAGTAGTAGTAGTAGTAGTAGTAGTAGTAGTAGTAGTAGTAGTAGTAGTAGTAGTAGTAGTAGTGGTACTCACAAACTAGCCGAGCATTTTTAGGCCACTTAGATATATCAAACTTGGCATGAAGTTGTAACTTGTCTTAAAGATTGGAGTGGACATACTAGTTTCCTGACAACACTGAATTCTAAGAGTTAGAAGCAAAAACAGTAAAAACTATTTTAGAGTGAAGAAAATTATTTTTGTAGTGAATCTGAAAGTACTTCAACAACGATTTCAAAAATATAGAAGTTGTCAAATCTGTTTTGTCCCATGCTCGTTACAAATTTTCGGTCGTAAATTTTTACTGAAATAAGGTGTGAGATCGGAAGACTAAGAACTTGATTTTCACAAACTTCTTTTCGTTTCTAGGGTATAGATCTCGATAAAAGGCTATTAGAGTGACTAACAGAATTCAGACATAATCTTTTTTCAAATAATCGATGACATTAGAGACCTTTAGCACACGCACCGTGTCTCAATACGCGTACGTGAAAATCGGGAAAGCAGTTTGAGGAAACTATAAAAATAATGAAACCAGTTTCTAAAAATAGACCCACAGACGTTCGCGTTATACTCACGCGTTGCTGCTTAAAGTCTGTACTATTACAAAGCCTACTTGTTGATGCATTTTGGGTTTCACAAATAAGCTTATCTGCATTCTAGATCTAGGTTGAGGTGAAGAGGTAGAACAGAGAGAATAGGGTCTTTATTATTAATAGCATTCAGGACTCCACAAGACCTATATCTAGATCTGGACTTAGGTGGAAAAGTTTTAAAAAAAGGGATGGGGGCCTGAGTTCTGGCAATATATGGCTGGAGAAAAGAAGAAGGGAAATTAAAAAGGGTGGTAGATACTAGATAGATACGAAAAGCGAGAAAGAGGATGTTGAGCGGTAAAACTCTGGTTGGGCTGATAGCAGTGAGGGAGAGAGTACATACGTTGAGAACAGATAAGGAAAAAAGGTAGAAAGAGCGGAAAAGCGAAGGAAACAGAGAATGGGAATTTAAGTGTGATATCTTACTTTATGAAAGATAATAGTAGACTAAAGAAAAAAATTCAGAGGAAGAATAGTAAGAGAGGGGACAGATAGACAGATACATACATTGTTGAAAGAGATAGTAGAGAGAGAGGTAGAGAGAGAAAGAAAGAGAGAGCGAATGGGAACTGTTTATTAGTGTTAAGGAGAACAGATTTAAAATTAAAAGATGGAAAACGACTAGAGAAATTGATATAAACATAGTTTTGTAGCGGAAAGAAGTTATTTTATATACGTTTGAATAGTTTGTAAGTTATTCATTATCACGGTGATGAAGAAGGGCGAAAAGGGAAAAAGCTCGTTGACATAAAATGAGTGTAAGAAAAAGGGAGGAGAGACTGAGAGGTAATGACAGACACATAGAAGGGGGCGGGGGAGGATAGAGACAGAAAGCAAAGAAAAAGAGTTGTGGGTTTTTCAAATTTAAATATAATATTAAACGTTTCTGTGCTTAAAATTGAGAGCCAGAAGTATAAGAAAATGGTGCTTGGACGTCCTTAGAGAGAAAAATACAATGAAGAGAGGTAGGCAGGAGTACAAGACGGTGTTGTTTTAAATGTGGTGTCAATTAAACTTTATCAGAAGAAAATCTAGAAAATTAAAAGTTTTTGAAAAATAGAGAAGGAAGGGGTGGAGAAGAGGTCATTTCATGTTTTACATAGATTGTTTATCTCATTCTGACAGTTTGACAGGGAGAAAGAGAGAGGTGAGTTATAGGCATAGGAAGAGAGACAGAAGAAAGTGAGAGAATTAAAAGCGAGTAATGATTTTCACTTGCTTGTAGATAAACGATAGATAGCTCAAGCGTAGAGCACAATGAAAGAAAACTAACCTTACTGAGGTTGTTATAAACCCTTTCAAAATCTTGATGCTTAAGTTAATCATAGTTAATTTTTGTGTTAGTAAAACGGGCTGTTCAGCTAGTAATAGTAGTCATAATAAGAATAATAATTATTATAATAATCATAATAATAATAATAATAATAATAATAATGATGATGATGATGATAATGATGATAAAAATCTTATTTCAATGAATGGACATGTGAACTTTCAGCCAGAAAAAGCTTTTTGTGGGAGGCTTAAAAATTGGGAAAATTAGCCTATCCATTTCAAATCACACTACATTTATGTAAGAGAGCACTTTGAATGGTCTGTGATCTATGCAAATAATTGTGCTTTTTTGATTTATGTGAAAATCGTGGTGTCTATCCAAGTTTTTTCTCCATTTAAAATCTATTTTAGGTTTTACTTGAACGTCGAAACGCGTTCATGAAATAAGGCGTTGCGCTGGTGCTGATTAATTTTTTTTTTATTTATACGATGAACGATTACAGTGCGAAACGCAAATTCGGACGATAGCAGATTTTATGAATAGAGACCTTTAGCACACGCACCGTGTCTCACTACGCGTACGTGAAAATCGGGAAAGCAGATTGAGAAACTATAAAAATAATGAAACCAATTTGTAAAAATAGACCCACAGACGTTCTATTTTTAGAAACTGGTTTCATTATTTTTATAGTTTCTCAACCTGCTTTCCCGATTTTCACTCACGCGTATTGAGACACGGTGCGTGTGCTAAAGGTCTCTAATAATTTTTAGACCCCTACTTAATCATGCTGTGTGCGTCATCGCTAATGCAGTTGGGAAAACAATAGACTTTATGAATGAAAATGTCCACCAATATTCGTGTTCTACATTTAGATTATGGCTTGCTGACAATGGTAAACTGAAATGTATATTTAGATCTAGAATAATTTTTTTCTTTGAAACGGGTGTTCGTGAATTATTGTCAAGCCATGATTCTTCTTTTCTGTTCAAATGGCAAATGAGGCGAAAAGCATTATGAACAAAATGAATAAAATCTAGAAATTTTTTTTACAATTGCATTAATTTGTTTGCTGAGCTTATATCATTAATGTAATGGCATTTATAGATGATCTAAAAGCCTTATCCAAAGGCCCGCATCGAGCTAGATCTAGATCTAGTTGAAGAAGAGGAAGAAATCTACAGAGGGATTGAGTGAGAGACAAGATGGAGAGAGAAAGAGAGAGTGTGAGAGAAACCCTAACGTCTGCATAAAAAAAACAGAGAGAAATACTGATTACAACGGATGTTCAGGCAAGGAGAAACTACATGTATAATGAAAAGGACAAGGAGAGATAACAGTGTAGAATTATTTTTTATTCTTTCCAGACTAGGGTGGGAAACAGTTTTCAAAGGGGAGGGGGCGGTCACTAAGATGAGAAAAATGGAGTGGAGAAGAGAAAGATAGACAGAGAGTTTAAGGAGGTGGCAGCATGACATCACGCAAGGGAGATATAAAGTTGGTAGTATTAAGTTTGATAAAGTCGGTGATATCTTCTACATGTACCCAAACAATTACCGATGCGAAGCACGGACTGCCATAACTAGTAATAATTTTATAATAATAATAATAATAATAATAATAATGATAGTAATAATAATATTTAAATAATAATAATCATAATGATAAAGATAATGATAATAATTATAACAATAATAATAATAATGATGATGATGATGATGATGATGATGATGATGATGATGATGATGATGATGATGATGATGATGATGATGATGATGATGATGATGATGATGATGATGATGATAATAACAATTATGATAATAATATGATAATATTAATATAATTATAACAATAATAATAATATGATAATATCAATATAATTATAATAAAAAAATAATAATAATAATAATTATAATAATAATAATAATAATA
>BMAT01004146.1:257150-268706 GCA_019649035.1 Elysia marginata | reverse complement strand
AAGCGAGCCCACACACACACACGCAGACACGCCACCCGAGTACAAGCTAGACTAGGCCTCCCCCTCCCCCTTTCTTTCCCACTCGGGCTCCTTGCTCCCCCATCCCCTTTTCACTGATGGTACGCCCCACGGACTGTAGATCTAGATCTAGCTTTAAATCAATCGTCCGGCAAGCGAGGGCTCGTGAGTGTTCTTCCCCTTCCCCAAGTTAAAGAAGTGATGGAAAAACAAAAAGAAAGAGAGAGAGAGGGAGTGGACGCTTCCGATTGTTTCGCTTTAAAGTCAGTGCCGCTTAGACGCATTTTGGTTTATCGCATGAATGGTTACAAAGACAAAGAAGAGACCTGTAAAATCTTTTGACTTCTTTGCGGATTATCGTATTTTTCGGTTTACCGTCTTTCGGTTTAAAGGGATTCTACTGTATTTGCCATTTGTCGACAAAACATTTTCTCAAATTATGTTCAGCCTAACTGTCAACATATTACCTTTTTAACTAATTTTAAAGAAAAAAAAACATAATGCTAAATGCTTGGAAATCATCAAAGTGTTAGACAACTAAAAAATATGATTTTAAATGCACAGGCTCTTATTCTGGTGAACGACATTGTCTCCCTGTTGTTATGGGGTGGGGTTTGTTTTGTTTTTTTGTACCTTTGTTGAATTTATTTCTTTTTTTTTTTTAAATCAATGTTAGTCAGTGGTCTGAACCCCACTGCTGGGCCTCGGCTGGGTGCAAAAAAAATTGTAAAATGCTTAACTTTTCAAAATTCAAAATGTTCAAAATTGGCCTGATTTTAATATTTTTAGGTCTAAAGTTATATGACAAAAAAACATCAATTCAATAACTTATTATACTTATAATGTTAATACATGTAGTTTTATGTTGACATCAGGAGTGGAACCAGCTCAAGTTTTACGGATTTCAGGTTTTTTTTGTGCTGTTTTCTTTATTTTTTTTTATTATAATAATTTGGAGATACTTTGATCTACAAGGAAGGTGTTGGCATTTTGGTTTTTTAGGTTTCTTTTAAATATAAGTTGGTTCAATTTCTCTAAGTGGGGGGAAATAATACCATAATAAAGCGCAATCTTTAATTTTTTTTTTCCCATTTGTAGAGTTATTTTCAAAGAAAAACTGTGCCTGGTTTACTTTTGAGAATAATCCAAAGAATGTCTACTTTATTAATGTGTTGCTAAGCAATTAGATTTTTTTAGGATTTCAAAAATTTAGAAATGACGAAATTTTGGCAACTAATTAAAAGAAGACTACAATTAACATAAAAGTATGTTTTACCACCCTTAACTAAGAAGATGTACAGACTAAAGCTTTAGTAAAGAATTGAGCAAAATCCATGCAACACCAAAAGCCAAAAAAATGAAATCCTGCATGATTTTACAATTTATTTTCTTATCAGCTAAGGTCCATATGTGAAGTGGTAGAAAGATTTTACAGCTTAGAAAAAATTCAAGTTTTAACAAAATTAATATTTAAATAATTCATAACTTTGTCAAATGAAGCTAGATGTTAAGAATTAATTTTTACACCAAAATTCTAAGAAAAAAAGGTTCTAACAGAATACACTGTATGACAAAATGAGTCAAGTTGGTGTGGTATATGAAAATTGACATTGTCTAGCCAAGAGCCAAAATTTTACTGTAAAAAATGTATTGGTAGGGCCCATTCGCTGAAAGTTTGTAATGAGTTTCCTGATTCATATCAAACCATTGTAATGATTATGATGGTTTAAAATGAGATAAGTAGGTAGGGAAATGGTTAGTTCTCTTTCAATCATTTCTACTAGGCTTGACTATGAAATCTTGAAATGTACTTTTTCTCAGTTTCTTAAGTATGATCCTCATAGATCCCCTATCTTCCAGTTCCAAACACAGTAACTCAGGGCATAATAAAAGTATCAATAATAATCTTTTTACTGCCTTAGAGGGGTTTTAAGGAGATTTCAAACTCATGATGCATGGCTCACTTTATGATAACACTACACATTGTAGCGAAATTCCCTTTCAGAAGTCTATATTTCAGCTATTTGGCATGCAATGTTCAAGATTTGTTCTTTAGATTATATGTAGTTTTTTATTTTTAAGGAGCACAATTTCTTTTGATCCATTTGTGTAATACGGTAGGTCATCCAGACCCTAAAGTTCTTTGGTATCTCTGTAATCATCTCATAGTAGTTTGTGAGACATGAGAGCAAAATAATAGAAAAGGGGGTTAAGTACATCTACAACAACTTATTTTAAAACAGATAGTGCACAGTATTTTTTAGATTAGATGATCAAGATAATATTTTGTTTCTTTGTTTTACTTTATCAGAGCTTAGTTTGCTGGGACTGGCAAAATCGAGAGAGCCTTGCTGCTGTGGTAGCAGAATTACTGGAACACTATCGTGACTACCAGTTGGACAGGGCAAGTTCAAATTCAACTCTGCAAAGGCATCTGAGGTCTTTGTTGGCGCACAGTCCACCTGACTTGCAAATTATTGTCAACAGAGCTGAGGTGAAACAAAATACTTAGTTAAGGAATGTTAAATTTTTCTGTTTCACATGTGATTTGGAGGGAACATGTGTGGTGTTCTAGGAAAACCCTTTACATCGGTCAATAATTTTTATATTCAAGTCATCAATGTTTCTGATAGAGGAACAGAGTCTATTTAATATTCTTTTTATTTAGGTTGATTATCTCAAACAATTTTTTTAAAGGTTACAGAATTAAAAATTGAGATAATGGTTTTAAAAAAATTGTAAGTTTTGAGATCATATTTGATTATGTTGCGGTCATGTTTGAAAAAATAAAATTAAATACTTTGCAGTTTGAAGTCCGTCATAAAACTCTGCCAGGTGACTTATAGTTGCAAGAAGGGGTAATGCTAATCTAAAGTAAGAATCGCAATATTGATAGGGGAAGCGTAATTTCACTTTATAGGCCTATATCTCCAAACTACTATTCTGGTGGGTTTACCTGGAGCACTACAAATGTATGCACTGTTTTTGCTCACCACAGGTCTTGGGAAATAATTCAGTTTAGCTTACCAAATTTCAGGAAACTAAAAAATGTAACTAGATTACTAATAGTAATAAAATTCCTTTGTAAGTTTTGAAATAGTTCAATGAATTTATGCTAGATAGGGAATATAAGCTCTCTCATCAGTGTGCCTCAGCTGATATTGTGTTTGTTCTGTGGCTTTGAAAACAAAATCAAGTTATGAAAGGCCTTCTCAAATAAGTTCAGAATTTTATCTTCAAATTTGGTTTTCTTAAATGTTTTCAGAGAGGCCTTGGGACTCTTAACTGTCTGATGAAAGTTGCAGTGGACTTTTCAAATATTCCAACATATTTGGTGTCGGTAAGACAAAAAATATATCAAATTCTATAATTTTTTAATAGTATGCAATGCACTATAGATTCGGAAATTTTGCTTTAAAACTCCAACTTTATGTTGACAGGTAGGATAATCCATATTCCAGGATCATGCATCAAAATCTGACAGTGACAACTTTAAAGTTAAATGACAGAGACTTTTTTTTTTGCAATTTTTTCATTATACACTATTTAGAATAAACGGCTCAATTAGTAAACCCCTCTGCCATGCCCTGCATATCCAAAATCTAATTAGAAGGCTTAGGGGTAGTTGCTTTAGGTGCCCTTCTCATCTGATTACATGCTCAGCCAGCCAAAGCACGGTGCCTCACATACACTTACCTAAAATTGAAGCTCTCATACTCAACACAAGCATCAGTGAGCAAGAAACAGGGTCCCTGTTTTTTTAGGCCAAGTGAGTAAGTCTGCCATTGCTTTCCTTGCCAAGTCTTAAAATACCTAGCCACCTATTACGTGCTGGGTGGTCACATGAGTGTAAATAAAATTTTGCCCGAACTGGGGATCAAATCTAAGACCTCTTGGATAATTGTCAAACTTTCTACCAAATGCGCCTCAGCTTATCCCTGAATATTCAAAATCATATATGAAAAGGTTATACAAGGGATGATCAAACAATAATTGCCCTAACTGTGAAGAAATATTTAGATTTTCATGAAATTTTCTGGAAGTTATAATGAACACATTATAAGATGACATGAGAAAATATTGAGAAATTCCTCTGACCAGTTTTTGTGCAACAGTGCGCCAAAGGACACAAGCTCTGAGAAATAACCTATAGCTTAAAAAAGGAACTATTCTGTTATTACAATGGCATCAATAAAGATTTGCTCAGTCATCAAGTACCTGTATGTAAATGGGAAAACACCATCCGCAACACACAATGAACTGTGCGAAAAGCATGATAATGTCCATCATAAAGTGAAGTGAAATTTTGGGTAAGAAGATTCAAATGTGGACATCTTGATGTGGCAGATGAGCCATGAGGCAGAGAGAAAACGCTTTTACAAAATTCTTTTCGGTTTTGCGTAAAGAAATAATTTTTTTATAGATTACAGACAGTTGATGAGACCTGGCTCTATTAATATGACTCAGAGATGAAATGCCAATCAAAGCACTGAAAACCCCAAGATTAACCTACCTTAAAAAGGCAAAAATAAGTCATTCTGGTGTTAAGGGTTGTTTGTTTTTTTGTTTTTTTTTTGGGGGGGGGCAAGGGTAATTTGGAAGGAATCATCATGTGGGACTTCCTCCCAAAGAACAAAACAATGAACAATGAACACAACTCCCAACTCTTGAAAGGACTGAAGAGATACTCATAGCTACAAAAGCTTCAAAATGGAGTTCTTTTGCAAAACATGGCACCACCTCTCCATGCTGCAGTTTCCACAACTGCTTCAGATGATTGTGGTTTTCAGATCTTACCTCACCCTGCCTATTCGTGTCATAGGGCCCTTTTAGACTTGTTTCTCTTCCCATTATTAAAGAAAGATCTTAAGGAAAGCTCTTTGAAGTTGCAGTCGACATTTCAAATGTTGCAGAGGGTTTGAGGCCAAACCCAGCACCTTTACTTCAGTTCAAAGGACTTATCTCCTTCTTCAATCCTACATACAATTTTTACTTATTTTTCTATAGTTTTATTTTTACTCTTTTCATATACCTCCCACCTGACCTAAATATTGAAGAGGAAACTTTTCAAATGCTGTGGCTACTCAATATTTTGAAAACTGATGTTTTTTTGTCCTAATTATTGTAGAATGTTACGGTCTTTGCTTTTGGCAAATAGGTGATTCCCTAATTTGAAGATTGGTTCTCAATACAAAGACCGTAGAATTTATGGTACATCTTTTGTAAATCTTTAAATTTTTACCACCATAATGATATATATTATTTTCTGTTTTGTCTGTCTACCCCATCAGGAAAACCCAGGCCAACACTGTGCCATCCTCCATGTGTGTATCCCATATCCTGAGAGCTCGAACATTCAAGCACAGCTATACCTTACATCAAGTGTTGAAAAGTCTGCATTTTTTTTTTACTTTTTGTAAAAAAAAATTCTTTAAATCCGTTAAAAACCTTTATCATATTATGACAAGTTTGTCTGTTTCAAATAACTGCCAAAGACCATATTAATAGTTTATCTTATTGATTCAAAGATTTCCTTTGTGGGAAACTAAAAGGACCAAGATGATATATTTGGATCAATGCAGTGTGTGTAGGCGACAAAGAAAATAAATGCCATTACATGTTGCTTGAGCCTAGGGGTCTACTTGTATTGCGACGATTTGGGGATGAAAAGAAATTCAGGAATGTACACTAAAAATGCTATGTAGCTCAATGGGACATTTTAACTTTTTTTTATCTCAAAAAAATTCTTGGTGATGGGGTGTGTTATTTTTGCAGTAATGAGTTTTAATTTTCTTTATTTTTTTGCAATGTTTCAAGAAATATTAAAGATTTTTTTTTTATATTCTGTAATTAACCAAGCCCTTTTTGTAAGTTTTTTTTATCATTTATACTGCAGTGCATTTGGAGGTTCAACTAAATTGAGAATTCCAGCTTTCCATTCTGGCATGATGATGGGTGACTACTTTGCCAATGTAAAGGCATTATTAGAAAATCAGGTGTGTTTTAAAAAAGATATCTGCTTCCGTTGTCACAACTGTACCTCTACCACCCACCTCTGACAAAGGACCTTATCTTATTTAATCTAACTGTTGCAGCTTTGTTTCAGGCTTCCTGTTGTATTTGTTGCCAATACTTTCATCTTTGTCAAAGTATCCCTTTGCAATGGTGCTCAAAAGCTTAAGGCATCACATAAAGAGTTTAGTTGCAGAACTTTTTGATATAGATATTCATTATATACTTGAAAGCTCCTTAGAAACCTTTTGTGGCCGTGAATAAATTATTTTGATATTTAGGATATTACAAGAAGATATCATATGTGGAAGATTGGGCATAAATAAGGTTTTAAATAAATTACCAAATAATCTTCTAGTTGAATTTCTCATTTCCGACCTCCATTTCAATTGTTTTATTGTCGTAATTGTGTGATGATGAATTACCTTCCAACTTCTTTAGGCTTTGATGGTAGGGAATGTTAATTTTCGTTGCTGAACTCATTTTGTGATTCTGCTACACATTTCAGTAATGACATTACATTTTCTGGTGCCTATTTTGATTCATTTCAAACCATTTTCTATTCCTATGCACTTTATATTTCCTTTTCTGCAATACTATTGAGCAGAAATTTTATTATCAAAGGTAAAGCCATCTGAAATGAATTGTTTAAAAATTGTTATGTTAAGATTTTAACTATTGATTTCAGTTGATTTTTGAAAACTTACTGTAGTTAATTCTTTTCGTTTACTCTCTAATGCTTTTTTTATGTTTACTTTCGTTTTAGGTCAAACTTATCTCAGAAGGATTTGAAAAACGCAAAGATTACATTGCTGCATTCATCAACCACTTTGGAAAGTAAGCCAAATCAATGAACTTCTACAGTTTGACTCTTAAACATGTAAAACAATTAATATTGATGATATAAGATTACTGTTTGGAAAATGTTAATCTTACAATTCAACCTATTATTTAATTTTTAGATTTAAAAAAATACTTTGTCTTGTCTCAAACTCTTTATTAATTAAGGTATCTGGTAAAGTGGAAAGAAATTTAATGTTTAAAATTTAGCTGTATAAAAATTTTTTTTGGTATAAATTCTCACCAACTTTTTGACAGGTGCCAGACAGTCCTTTTGTTTTTTAATTAGCAGTGAGGTAAATGATAAGTGAGTAATTTTGATAAATGTTTCTCTCCTGTTCCAGATCTGTTCTTGAATATGACATGCAATCTTTCACAAAGATTACTTTGTTGTGGGAATGGAATGACTTTTTTTTCACTTTTACAGGTGATATTTTTATTGTTTACAAGAGTAGTTTTGTTTACATTCTGGTAAAGATTATAAAGAAATGGTTTTTTTCCTTATTTCCGGCCTGCATTTCAATTGTTTTATTGTCATAATTGTGTGATGATGAATTACCTTCCAACTTCTTTAGACTTTGATGGTAGGGAATGTTAATTTTCGTTGCTGAACTCATTTTGTGATTCTGCTACACATTTCAGTAATGACATTACATTTTCTGGTGCCTATTTTGATTCATTTCAAACCATTTTCTATTCCTATGCACTTAATATTTCCTTTTCTGCAATACAGTCATGGGTCGTTTTGGACCCATACATTTTATGTAAGAAAACATGTCCTAGGTCGAAATCTAAATAGCCTATAATCATCACAGTACACAACTTTAAGCAGACAATTTATGTTGCTAGGTGTACAGCAGTGTTGTTTCAAACCAAAAATGACAACCACAACTACTAGTACTACTACTACTATCACTACTACTACCTATAACTACGACTACTACAACAACTACCACTACTAATACTGCAATAACAACTACAACTACTACTACTACTGCTGCTGCTGCTGCTGTTGCTGCTTGCTTCAGCTGCTGTTACTACCACTACTTCTACTACTACTACTGTTATTACTACTACTACTACTACTACTAGTAGTACTACTTCAACAACTTCTACTACTACTGCTGTTACTACTACTACTACTAGCACTACTACTACTGCTGCTGCTGCTACAACTACTACTACTACTACTACTACTACTGCTACTACTACTCTACTACTACTACTAACACTACTACCTGAAAGAGCAACATATCAATTCTTTTATTTTCTACCAGATGCAAATACTACCTAAACTCTCTCGCTCTCTCTTGCTGTCACACCACTAGCATAATATATGGATTGCTCTGAACTTTTTCAAATTAGAATTGCCTGCCGTAAATTCATATATTATATTGTTGTGGTGATAAATCTGAACATGCCATGAGGTATTAGAAATAAATAGATTTGTCTCTGCTGCTGTGTATAATATTCATGCTGACAAAGTCTTATGTTTTTTAAAAGCACCTTTTTCTTCACTTTTCAGTTGAGTTGCCTTTGTATTTTCCCATGGATCAGCCTACATTTACTCTCAAGTCAGTCTACCACAACCAGAAAAGAAAACCATACACTGAAAAATACTCGGACTTTCCTTACAGTCCACGCTGGAGCGGCAATGAAATGGCTAAACGAGCCAGGTATAGAGATCATTTTTACACCCTTTTCTCTGACCTGATTTCTTAAACTTTACCAATGAGTTAACTTGTACACATGACTTATCATGATAAGCTTGTAAATCATTTTACACCTGTTCTGTGTGAACCACATGAATGATATAGATTTTTTAAAAACTAATTAACTTATGATATTTAACAATTTCCCTTGAGTTTGGTGCTGAATTTCGTAAAACTGGTTTGTATAAAAATTAACTCAAGTGCTCTCGTAATTCCAAATTATGCTGTACTTTCATCAAGCTTGCGGGTAACACTTGAAATCAATGAGATAAAGACAATGAAAAAAAAAATGAAATATAATCCTCATCATCTATACCTTTTGCATCTTCATCTAAAGATTTTCATGGTTTAAAATCCCTTTCCTGTACCTTGGCTTTACAAGCTACAAGCAAAATCAAAACCTCTTTTGAAGTACATAAAGTTGAATCCAGTTAAAGTCACCAGCTTTAAGGGAAACTCTTGCTTAAAGTTATATCTGTTTTGCAGTCCCATCACGTATTTCTTTATATGTTTGTAATGGTTAAAGTCAACACATTTTTTCATTCCCAAGGTGTTGAATTTATCAGGATCCCCCTGTATATCAATCATGCTGTGAAAGGGAAAAAAGTGAAAGTGAAAATTCTTTTTTCAGGAAAATTTAAAGAGTTTACTATTAACAGCTAGCAGTATGACTTTCAAAAATCAGTAGCTGGTGTGAGGCTGCTCATTCATAACATTGAGTCAATTAAGTTTTTAAATTTAAAAAAATAAATGATTTATACTTTGTCACGGGTTGTTTTTTTTTTTTTCAACTGTTATAGTTGTATTGATTTTTACACAGTTCTGTAAGCAAAGGGAAAAATTTGACTTGGCAAAGTGAATTGCAAGTCAAGCTATATGTAAGAAGTAATATTTGAAAGTATTTATCATAATGTAAGACAATTTTACTTCATTTGTCTTGCAAGTTTGTGTGTGTATTGTTTTTGTTTATATTTTTTTTTTTTTTTGGGGGGGGGGGGAGATTAGTAAGTCTCAAGAACTACATCACTGCATCACTTGAATGGAGATACATAAGATTGGGAATAATGCATTTCCACAATTTTACATTATAAGTCATATACCGCAAAACTTATACAAGGTAAGGATCAAGGTAATATTTTGCTTTCTTTCTCTTTTCAGTGCTTTTGTTCTATCTACAATCAAAGACTTTCAGAAAGCTTCTGTCAACCATTCAGACAAGTGAAAGGATTTTTCAGGATAGCGGGAGATAAAAAATAAACCCCAAAAAGCAATCGCTGTCATCATCAAGCAACATTTGACATCGTGATTTGTTTTTCGTTTTTGTTTTTTTTTACAACCATACTGCTTGATTAGAAACATTGCTTCGGAGCAGAGTATATAGCCTGGGACATGTGTCATGCGAGTATAGTAATCACTAATATTGTAAATAAATTTTATTTGATTATATGAAAAACCTTCATGACAGTTTTATTGAGTCAGTGAGAGAGACATAGAAAAACAGTGTTGGTTTTTTTTTCGTTGCAGTGCATATAAAAAAACTTAGCTGTACGATACTCTTAGTATTCCAGATTATTTAGCTATGTTGTACTTAGTGGTGCTAAAAGGTGCTTACAATATTCTCAATTTCTCAGTTGTCATCAGTTGTGTTCCTATAGCTTCTTTCTAAAAAAAATTGACAGACACTTCAAAAATAGATAATGATAGAGACAACAAATGCATTATTTCATAAGTTTATAATTAAACCAATGCAGGTATACAATGTCTGATGAGGCATTTATATCTTGTTAGGTCTAATTTCATTTGATGTTGAAAATTGTTTCAAATATTACTATTAACAGGATAAAAGTGTTTATGAAATGTGAACAGTTTTGAGGAAGGGTTTAAGACCACCATTGTGTGGCTATGAGCAGTATAACTTGCTTGCTAACATAAAATTCTGTGAGAGTGAGATTTAGGAAAAGATAAAAAAAAAAGTAAGGGAGAGGCATAATGGTATGTGTGATAGGGAAGAAGTTTATTGCCTTTTGTTTTTATGTAAGATACAGGATTTGTATTGTTTTTTGCCATTTTTTGATCCAAGTACTTGTAAATATATAACACAAGTTTTTTTCTTGATTTTTTGTTTTGTCTTTACACCTGAAAAAATTATCTTTTTCTGTCTTTTATTTATGCTTTCACCAAGCTACTCATTTTTGTTCTATTTTGGCCCTATAATTTATTATGGAAATAACGAGAACCAGTTGTTTTTGGAAATAATGAGAACAGAGTACTTTTTAATTTTACCGAAGATGCAAAAAGTTTGAGTAAGTGCAAATATAAGTAAAATCACTTCTTGTTTAACTTAATCCCCCCTAGGCCCACTAGTCCAGTTCAAGCCCTGCCCCTAAGAGAAGGGAGGTAAATAGTCTATACTGGACGCAGCTAGATCTAGAATCTAGGTCTAGAAATCTGTGCAAAATCCTACTGAAAAAATGTCAACTTCAACGGACCCACTTCAGCTTATTTGTGGACCAAAAGTGAAATGAAAATATCCTAAATAGCGCTTAAAAGAAAAAAGAGAAGGTAACATCGTCCATATCAGATGCAGGCAGATCTAGACTTAAAACGGTCAACTTCAACGGAGCCTCTTCGACTTGTTTGTTGACCAAAAGTGGAATAAAAATATCCTAAAACACTTAAGATCTTCTCTAAAAGAAGAAGAGGTTTATGCGAGATTTCGGGCAAGATTTCCTGGGTTAATGAGCTACCAAAAGCAGATTACGAAAGCAATGGCGATTGGGCGATATAGGTACGGGTGTGGTCCAATCGGGTGACGGCGGGCGCTATAGGTGGGATTGAGTTAACCATCTCAAGACCTCTACATGCATACAGTGCACACCTGATATATCGACATATAAGGTTCAATAAAAATTAATGTATGTCCATATTGTCGATATAAGAGAACGTCGATATAAAAGAAACATGTATAAAGCCT
>BMAT01004146.1:186043-200973 GCA_019649035.1 Elysia marginata | reverse complement strand
TTGTTTTCCAACACATAAAATAACATAATGGTGTAAAACAAGTCGTGCCAAGGCAAGAACATACCTGTGCAATCTCTATGACTTTGAATTTGTAAAAGATGACATGTCTTGGTGAAAATGGAGATGTGATGAGGATGATAAATAACTTACAGTGAATGTTGTCAGATGAGCAGCGAAGGCAGGTACTACTGGAGTGTTCAGACTAATAGTCTTCACAGAGCTGAGTCATATACTGGCGTCATGCTCTGTCAGGACTCAATAGCCTTAAACAAATATTGTATTTAAATAAAAGGAGAAGCATACAATAATAATAGTATAATATAAGATTAAAATAAATTCACAGCCCTTCAGTTTCCAAATATACCAGTACTGCATAAACCAACGCTAAGACTGATGCAACTTCAAAACAGCTGAAGCAATGGGATGAATAGTGAGATGGCTGGTGAAGGATGACAACTAACAACACACAGGATGCTCAATTTAAAAATTCGTACAACTAATCAATCTTAAGAAACCAACAAAGAGAGTCCACTTCCAAATGACTCAAATATTGAATGCTAAACAGCAATAATAGAAGACAATAATTACAACGCTTCACTAATTGGGAATTTAAAAAAAAGTGTTGAGACCAAAGGGGAAAAAATCCATCTGATAACAACAGTAATGAAATAAATATAAAAGGGAGAAAGAGAAAAAAAATTGCAGTGCTTATTAATTTTTTTTTTTATAAATTGAACATAGAACCACTAGCATAGCAATTATCTTTAGCCTGATGATTCACACTACTTATGTAGGAGAATTAACGAGGAGTGGCTTGTCTGGCACGTTTGTACTCTTCCTGTTGAATGCGCTGCTGAATCAAGTACTGCGCCCTTGTGATGTTACCAACGGTACCTGATACACACACAATGCGATTGTGAGTGCCAGGTGCATAAACACCTTTCTTGGAGATCTGTATATTTGTGCCAGTGAACTGTTGAATCTCCACTATGCCCTTGCCACCAGGGCCAAGTATGGCACCAACAATGTTTTCCGGAACCTCCATCTCCTGCTTAGTAGACGCTTTATCATCTGTAGGGCTGTACATGCCAGTGCCCAGTCCAAATGAGTTCTGGTTCACATTGACAGTAACAGCCCCAGGTGACCGATCTGGAGTTGGGTAGGTTACAGCATTGGCTGATGCCGCATATCCAGGGGTCTGCGAAAAGGAATCATTGAGCATTGGGCTGGAACCATAACGATCAGCAGGGCCACCAGCCATGCTTGGTGATGAGCTTCCAAACAGACTAGTTGACTGCTGCTGACCTGAAGTGGTACTGCCTACAGGCCCAAACATGCTAGAAGCCTGGCTAGTTGGTGCTCCAAATGTATTGCCAGCTGCTGCAGTCTGCTGGCCTGCCATTGGCATGCCCTGCATGTTGGCCAAACTATTGGCTGTCATGTTGGCCGTCATATTGGCCCCCATCTGGTTCACACCACCCATCCCCATGCCCAAAATTCCATAGTTGGCGAGGGTATTCATTGCAGAACTGATCTCTTCAGTAGCCTGCTCTGTATAACCAGAACTGCGCAGAGTCATCTTGAGGTTTTCTAAAGCTTGGGCTGCCATGGGCCCACTCAATCCCATTGCAGCAGAGCTTAGAGTCATATTCAGGCCGGCCAGATTTCCCATTCCATTATACGAGTTGTTGCCATTGGTACTGAAATTGAAGCCTTGACTTTGATATGCTGCAGCTGCTGTGTTATTCATCATTTCTGTACCCCTGGCTTGATAAGGTGTATTGGCAAAGGGTGATCCTGTTGGGTTGGCAGATGCTACAGGTCCAGTGTAATCAGCATAACTTATATTCGGACAACTGCTGCTTTGTGGATCTTCTACAATTTTCTGTACAATCAAGTCCATAGCTTTCATGTTGGCATCCATTTCACCTGTTAAAAGAAAATACAAAGTTAGGATTGTCTATAATTGCTTCATTAATTCATAACAGATGTAAGGTTTCTTTTTTGTTTGCAGTGATGAGGCATTTAATAATGCCTTGTCTTCTTAAGAGTATGTGATTCAAAAGTGTAAGCTTCAAAACCTGCTGTACACAGATTTCAAAATGAAAGATAAATATAACCTCACTTGAAACAACTGTGTTGAAGGAATGACTAATCTAAGAGTCTAGGAGATGTACAGTAGTTAATTTAAAAGAAAATATGCAATGGATGGCACTGAATTGTGCAAATTCTTATTACTAGATAAGCATTGCAGTAGACCACACAGAAGAAGTCAAAAGAATGCCATTATAAATACTGATATCAACAAAAATATGATAAATTTAAAGCTTCTGCATAAATTTCGAATGTTCTCCAAACAGATCATAATCAGTGATGCCAACTCACAAAATATTTTTTTTACTTAACTTTACTGATGAACCTTTACTTTCTGAAGGTTTAGTCAGTCAACTATGTGTAAACCTAACAATCTCCAAAAAATTTGTTTTCTTTTGGAAACAGCTTTGAATGTCAGGTGCTAATAGGTTAGTAAAGATACCTTGATGCCAACTCCTTTTTTTGTAGTCATTGCTGCTGATGCAGTGAGAGTGACTGAAAAAGCTTTAAGTGATTGAGTCCCTTGTGTCAAATGACATCTATGTTATGCCCACAATTTGCACCTACAACAAAATAACTTGCTTCTAGATCTAAATGTAAAGATGTAGAATCACAGAGGTAAACTGAATGATTGGATTAACCATTCAGAGCCACTTTGGACCAAACAACATTAGATAAGTACTTTTGTACACTGTTTGTGACTCATGGCACTCAATCAGTTAAAGAGCCCTGGCTTTGGAGTGATAATTCTTTTACAAATGACTCTGAAGGGCTATCTTTCCATTTAATGGATAAATTATTTTGCAGTCACAGGACTTACACAAAAGGCCAACTGCAAATTGGTTTTCTCACCCACACTGAATAATACTCATCATTATGATCCTTCTCGTCCGGCTCTGCCCAAAAACATTTACTTTTCATAGATAGATCAACATCACTCTAGTTTATTCTATTACCTTGCTGAACACAGATGTTTTCATTAATTTTCATAGTCTGTGCATGATGTCAGAGTAAAATGTAGACCTAGATCTAACCTGGAACAGTTCTCATTTGTCCTATCTTCTTGTACAGTATAATGTATGAGACGTCAATGAAAAGCCTTGCCTCTTGCGCCATATTTTCTTTATCAATTAAAACAAATCCATCAAATTTGGCAGCAACCCTCTCCTGTATGTTATCTTGCTGCTCTAAAAAGTCATACCCAGCTATGACTAGCTCAGTTCAGTGACGTCGCCATCAGCAGTAAAAAAATCGGGCTGCACAAACCATAGGGTTTTGTGACCAAAAAATGCAGGTCGCTATTTTGGTAGGGCTGGAAAGAGCACCATTGCAGCTTCATTTCTGTGAAAGCTTGCCACTGTTTGTTTATAATTTTAAAGATAATAGCTCCCACTTTCCTAGGAACCTTTGTCTGTGAAAATCAAGCAACTAGATCCATAGATATCTTCAGTTGAAATTAAAGGTAAAATTTATCATTAAATATTTTAAAAACTACATGCTGATCCATTTTGATACTTTCTGAACCTTTTTGTTATTTATTGAGCTTACTTTGTGCCAAAAGACAACCTTCAAATCTTGCAAAAACCAAAGTTACAGGCCTAAAACTTTTAGGTCTCTCTTAGTAACTTCATACATCAGAGCCAAAGGCGGCTGACAACGAGCCGCTGACAAAGCTATTCAGTATAAACAGGGTGGGAAGTGATGTCATAAACTAGGTTTGCTATCGGTTGAACTGATTAAAATGTTGCTAAATTTAGCTGTGAGCTACCCAGCTGCTCGTAAATCGTGCTAGATCTAGATTCTAGACTTGGGCAGATAATGCTGGATCTAGATTCTAGCTAGATCTAGACCTATGCATATTGGGCTAAATCTAGATTCTAGATCTAGACTTAGACAGATTGTGCTAGATTTAGAAAGACCTTTACAGGCAGATTGGGCTAGATCTAAAACAGTAAAAGTAATAAACTCCAGATAAAGCCTCTGGGTCTGACACTGTCACTATACATGTATATAGCTAGGTTCTCAATCTAGATTTAGAGCTAGATCTACTATATTCCTAAACTAGGGTTAGATCTATGTTCTAGGTCTACCTTTGGTTTTCATACATTTAGATTGAATATTTAATGCATTGTATTTGTTATAAGAAGTATTTTTCCCGAAACACATTAAAATAAAACCTTCAGGCTTAAAATTCCTAATGTAATTTGTAAGTAGTTTCTGAGTCAACTAAATTTTGTTAGTGTAAAAATTGAATCAGTTTTGCATTAAAAACATCCTGATAGTAGGTCTTACTCTATGTTTGTAAAATAATGTGAAACACTGTACTTAATACTGAGTAATAATTTCTTTAAAAGCAGATAAATTTACAAAAAGATCAATGTTTAAATTTGTAAAATATCCTTATTGGTTGCGGAGTTACGGCAATTTCAGTATTAGTTTGGGGCCAAAAAAACAAAAATTTGATCACAAAATCAAGGGTAAAAATAGTGGTAATTTTAAGGGTCAAAATGAGACACAAAAATTGTTTTAACTTGGCAACCAATACATGTATCTTAAAAATTTAAACTGTTTTGTAATCTGCATGGGGAGAGCTTTTATTTGATTGCAATATGAATTCAATTGGAAATGTTTGAAATTTTCACTAAATTGCCTACTATGACCTCACAACCATATTCTGTTGCTCAAAATGATTATAGTCGCGTAAATGTCAGCTACAAAAAGGCACAGATTAAAGAACTTTGCTAAAGCAACATGTAGTTATTGAGTTCCTTGATGCAGAAAGGACTTCACCAGTTATATTCAATGACTGCAAAAATGTCTTCAGTGTTGCTTGTGTGGATGTTAGCACAGTAAGAAAGTGGATGAAAAGATAGAGCGGTCACGACCAAGCTAAAGCAAATATGTAAGTCCAATCTGTGATTGACCTATCCCTACAAAAGGTTTTAAGAATCAGGAGAAAGTGGACCAAATATTTCGTCAAAACCGCCCCTTGCTCAATCTATGGAATTTTTTTTAGAATGGACGTATCTTATATCACAAATAGGGCTATAATGTCATTCTTGATCATGATGACACTTGCCTCAGAACAAGTCAAATGCTCACAATGCCTTCAGACTCAGATTCTAGAAGATCCTACCCCATCCTCTCTATAGTCCAGACCTTGACTCTTCAAACACTATTCTTTGCTTCAAGTTTAAAGGTTTAAAGAGCAAGTTTGTATTAAATCAATACACTGTGACTAATGATGATGAGGTGTGCTTAGTGATTCTGAAAAAAATCAGATGAAATTTTCGCAAACGCATTTGAACAATGTTGAGGCACATGGCTGTTGATAGAGACAACGACAAATTGGAGAAATGTGAACAGCTTTACACAGAAGACATCCTAAGTCTAGTTCTGTGTACAAATTTTATCTATGCAACAATTAGTTTGGATACAATGGTTGAAGATGCAAGATTTTCAGTCAGACATCGTAGGTCTAGGTCTCTGTATTGATCACATTTAGAATCTATGAGGCACCATTGAAAAATCCTGCCTCTTGTGCAATATTTTCTTCCTTTTTTTATATGGCGTCATGAAATTTGGTAACGAGTCTCCCCAGAATGTAAACATTAGGCTCTCCAAGGCAAATGCAAACACGTCACATTCGGAATTAACAGCTGAAAATGTCACATACAAATATGTTCAAATGTCGGGGACATAATGACGCAGAACAAACAACTTGTTTTGAAGTAGTGTGTGATACTGAGTTTCTGGATACAGAGAGGACTTAACCAGTTGATATTCAATGGCACATAAAGAGTATCTGAATTGATGCTTGTGTAGATGTAAGAACAAGACTGGTGGAGCAAAAAATGGTGCAGCAAAGACCTTACTGAAACAAGTCTGCACGACCAACCTCTATGTGGTCAACCTATCACTAAGTGACTGATACAGATGCCCAAAATCAGGAAGAAGTCAAAATCTTCCTGGAAAATCTGAACATTCAACGGCATGATGATGCTTAGACTTATTGACTTCTTAAGAACGGGTACATTTCTACATCATGAATGAGGCACTAAAGTGATTCTTCCTCAAGACGCTGCTTTCCTTACAACAGTCGATAAACTCAAAATACCCCAGTTCAACTAAGATTCCAAGAGATCAAAAATTATGTTATAGTAAGCTAAACTACAGTAAAGCCCATGCTCTGTGCTCCGCAAAATAGATTTGCATTGTATAGGCCTTCTTAGTGAAGGTTCAATCAGGACTTAGCATAGCCATGGCACAGCTTTGCAGATTCCGTTAAGTTATATTTTGCAGCTGTATCGAGGTTTGTTCAATGATGTCAATTAATTTCAGAAACTGAAGAGCCTTTACGAATATGGAATCAATGGGAATAATGGAACACCAGAGGGACGTTCGACATCTTTCAAGAAAAAAAAAATTAGTGCTGACAGCTGAGCAAGTTTTTTTTTTTAACTCTTTAAGTTTTATGGATCTCTGAAAGAAAATTTACAGCACATTTTACTTCTGCAGATATCAGTAAATTTACAGAAAGTTGGCATCACTGTATGATCAAACCACTCTGGAATTGACAAAATTCAGAATATAAGACATTTAAATGCAGTTGCTAACCAGGGAATATGGAGAACATTAGAGCATTTCCAGGTAAGACACAAAAAAAAATCACTAGCTCGAAAAAAGTTAAGTAAAATCCCTCAAAGTTGAAACATAAGTTTACTTCAATGTGTATCCAATTACTAGTTACATCAAGTAATAAACCCTGGTTTAAATATGCATGCAATAAATGGGCAGGGATGCCACTTTACTTTTATGAAAATCCATCCTTTTTACATATGCCCATATACAAAAAGCAATAGAAACACACAAACAGTCATATAATTATATTCAAGAAATTAATTACGGCAAAAAAATGGGGGGAAACCAAAAAAATAGACAGAAAATTGGTATCCCTGGATAAGGAAAGGTCCTGATCAAAAAGCTAACATCTCTTTCCAAGTTTGAATAGTGTTAGAGAAATCTCACACTTCCAGACAAAAAAGGCCAAAATAAGTTCTATGTCCAGACAGGGCCATCCACATAGATTTTGATTCTCACAACTTTAAATATGCAAATTGACCCCATGACTAGCATCTACTTTTCCCCTTATGTAGAGGCTTGTCCTGTGCTTATTTCAATCATACAGTACCTTTCAAGTGCCAATGTACTTCTTAGCTTAGAATTTTTTTTAGATATTAAATCCCCAATCCTGAAAAACCCAGCTGAAGTTGAAAATTTTCATTTTTGGATATTATATCTGACCAGAAAGCATAAAATTTCAGCAACATTGTGCATAAGACAGAATTATCTTTGTTATTTTAATAAATTTTCAAAGCAAAGAGATTTGATTCATTTTTTAAGGAGTTTGAAACTGAGAAATAAAGCTGAGTTTTCGAGATTGGGGTTACATTTATGATCCTTAAAAGATAGACCATTTAGACAGTGGAATCAAATAAATAGTGACTGCAAAAATAACTTCAAAGGTGATTATTTTTATTACTGCCAAAAGTAAAATTTACTTGGGCACTCGCAATTAGGTTCACCTACATGTCTGGGTTCAGAGATGCAAACAGTTTATGCTAAAAAAACAGGAAAACTTTACACTTTATAGCTGCCTCTATAAAACTTTTGATATAATGATTGAAAAAGATGGATAAAGCTCTGCACTTGGGCCAACGCAGCTATACGACTCAAAAGAAGTGTTCATTTTCCTATTATCTTAATTTTCAAGGTTTTCTTTAACTTGAAGCCATATTTTTTTTCTTCAAATGTTCCTTCTTTGTTGGCTAGAGAAAAATGCTAAAAGTTGGAATTCCTGCAAAATTTAAAAAACTTGCACTCCTGTAGGTTTATTCAATTCAGGTTTGACGGTATTCCTTATGTAAATACTTCATGATTGGTTTTTAATAACCCATGATTACTACTTTTGTAATATCACAAAACTTTTTTATTCTGACTATGGAAAAATTGCTAACAAAAAAAAAAATGGGTTATATTTAGCCCCTCCGACACTTTTGTTCCTCAAATAAAACTTTAAAAAAATAAAATTTTACGAACCTGCAACTGTGACACATCTCTCTGGAAGATTAGTCTCTTTTGACTTCTGAGAAATTTGCACATAAGCCCCACTCTCTTCCTTGATCTGCTTGATGTAATTACCAGCTTTTCCTATGATCATACCAGCTGTACTGTTAGGTATCAAAACCTTGACCTAAACAAAGTAATAAAGTATTGGATTATACAAGGTTTCAAAAAATAAAATAAATATACATGAATTACAACACCACAAAGTGTTAATGTCGCTTTTGGGGTATAAAGTGGTGGGGTGGGGGGGGAGGGTTCTTTGAGATAGCAATTTGGATAAAGGCTGCAAACATCTTTGCTTAACGCTGCAATTGATTAAGAGGAGAAGATTTATCAAATGCTAAAGAATCCAATCGTTATTAATCAAACATGTTGTGGTGTTGCAATAAAGAAAATATTACAATTGGTGAGAACCATCACTTTACTATCACTGCATGCACGGAAATATTTGAAAAATAAAATTGTTCATAAACCTGAACCCAAATAAAGAATAATACCCAAACCAAGCATAGCATCGCTCATAAAAAATATTTTTGTTAGATCTGTTTCAACATGTTCAACTGCATTTCAAATGTCATTTTTGCACATTTTAGGTCTAAAAGCTTGAATAATTTGTAGACACACCACTTTTTTCTTTCATTCTTTTAATATTTTTAAACTAAAGGTAACTTTAATAAAATCAAAATTAGGCCTATCAAATTGGCCTGGTAGCTGAGGTGCATGATGATCTGGTGGAATGATCAGATGAAGATGCAGGTGGAGATGAGCATGAGGATGATTAGGATCTCTCCAGCGTGCAGTGCTGCTCAAAGCTGTTCCTTCATAGCTTTTTCAACTTGCTGAATGTAATTGTAAAGAATTCTCTCAATTCCTTGTTCAATTAAAAAAAAATCAATTCTTATGCAGGGGGAGAAAATTTCAGTTTTGGGCCAAAATCACAAAAAGAACAAAATATGTATAATTCTTTTTAACATATTAAATTCCTGTAAGAATACAGTGTAAACCTTCAGTTAACAGTAACAAACTACACTTAATGAGAAAAAATTTAGTATTTCCGTGACAAGCTAAAAGATAGAAAAAGCCATGAATCGACCAGCAAGTGGCTGTGGCCAACCACATTTCATAATCACAAACAAGCTATCTCCAGTAGGGAGATAAACTCTATAAGTAAAAAAGTTTGAAATGTGAGACTACCTAGCTCAAACTGGCATGCTCCTGTTTTATCTCTTGAATTAAATTTAAATTTGTGAGAAAGTGCCACAAAAAGTAAATTTTAGTACCTCAAAAAAGAAGCATGCCTACATCTTTAGTCTAGATAGGACAGGTGATTTAAGATCTGTCTGCTTTTGGTCTTCCTCTGTTTTGTCAAATCTTAACCCACACACACAAAATTCTAAATGTCTCCCGTCCAGGGTGAGTGAGTCGGATGTTGCAATTTTCACCTTAAGAATCGTTACCATTTCGAACAAGACGCTTTTTAAAGCTTCTTGAAAATTTTACATAATTATCAATATTTTGATGAAAGATATATTTTTTGTTGATTTAATTGACCTTTTAATGGTGGTTTCTCAAAAAAGAAATTTCAGAATTCCGACTAATTCACTTTGGATGCGAGACAAATTTAATTGTTTACATACATAAACCCACTTAAATACCATACAAAGAATGTGTATTCTCATCTTTGTAACTGAGTTAGATAACTTGCAGTAATTGAAGTCTGATGGGATAGACTTATTACAACTGATTTTGACACCCAACAGTACAGCTGGTATGATCATAGGCTGTTTATGTTTTGGTGCAAATTTATATGTGCTTTTCATGTTAAAAAAATATATGAAGAGTGGCTTTACAAAGCTCTTCTACACAATTTACATAAATATAAAATATAAAAATGTTTCAATGCAGGTGTTCAGTTTGTAGGAATCCCATAACTATCAATATAAGCACCGAAAAAAACTATTTTAGCTGCTATGCCTTGTTACCTGTTTTTAAAAGGAAATAATGCTGCCATTTAAGGACTTTTATTTTTTACTTAGGAAAGATTACATACTGCTTTTTTTAAACCCATAGAGAAGTGATGAACTAATATTTGCTTTAAATCACTTATGTTCTTAAGAAATCCTAGCAGTTTGCAATACCTGATTCTACTTCAAAGGATAGATAAAATAAATTGTTATTGTGCATACAAAATAGACCTCAACTCAGTAAGTACTTATACACAAATATTGGCAGACTATCTTATTACTATCTAAAACGGTATACTACTTTCTAGATCTACAGAACAACCTGAATGCCTGATGATTTTTCTGGGGGGGGAGAGAAGAGACTGCAACATCTCTGCAAATGTGAGTAATGATAACTTGCTTGCTTTGATTGTTTATGTTCCTGAGATATTGATCTTTTTGCACTTGTTTTAGCAGGTAGAGTTTTGCTGTTTTTATATTATTTTTCAGATATTCAATATAACTCAAAAAATTTACAATCCGCTTTTTGTTTGCTATAAGTCTATTTTTATCTAAAATAATAAACAAGACTTCAATGCTTTAAGAAATTTTTCAAAAGTGACAATGATTTTCTTGAATACTGCTGGTAACAGTTAAGGGAAAAACCAATGGTTTTCAGTGGGTTAGAACTGATATTTCCTTTAACTGATATCAAAAGACAATACTTGGCTGAAAACACCAACAATATCTTGAGCAGAGCGGAAGAAAAACGACCCAAAACAAAAGTGAAGAGTAGAATATCAAAGAAACTATTAATAAATACTTTCTTCCTCAGTTGATCTGAACAAGGTTGTAGTTAACATGATTTTGCACAATCTTTTGTCAAAGCCTTGCATAATCAACTGCATTATCCAAACTCACAAACACTTGTTATCTCTTCCTCACCCAACCACAACCTTTCGAAATACTGAAAAAATAAAATTTTCTTTGTTGCTGCTTCCTACATTAAGAATAAAAAGCTAGTTGGACTTTCCAAGACTAATTATAGATACAAAGCGACTTTTATTTTTTAAAGCAACATTTTCGGTAGACATGGTTGGCAGCAGTTGTTAGGCAGTACAAACACTGTTAAAATAGTAAGCAAAAGATTTTAGACCTAACAACGCTTCGAAACTTCAAAACCATTGAATCAGGAAGAAAAGCTTCTATGAATCTTCTAGTGGGATCTTTTCACACTTATTTTTTTTAGTAACAGGTCAGATTTAGATATGCTTTACTTTGAAACAAATGGCATAGAATGGGAGCTTGTACCCTCATAGTATCCCACCATGCACTAATCTTAAAATAGCTCTGGTAGGCACGAAATCAAGCAATAACTAGTATTGCCAAAAAGTAACTTATGGGTGTCATGTTTGTTTTTAGACAGCTTTTGCCTTCTTTACAGTAATTCAAATTTGCCAGGTATCTTCTATCTTCCAAAAAAAAAAAAAAAAAATGAACATTATGTGGGTAATTTGTGCTGGTTTTGGCCCAACAATCCCTCTCTTTTTTGTGTGTGTGTTTTGTTAATATGAGTGTGACCAAAGGCAGACACCTATGAAGAATGAAATGAGGATGAAAATGGAACCTGAAATACCTCTATTACCTGCCGATGCCTCTCAAAATTATTTTTGGCATCATCAGGTTTTGTGGGAGATGCTGGGTTAGACTCAGGCTTTTCCCGAATTTTGTCCATGATGAATTTGTTGACATGTTTAACAGAGTCTGGGGATCCCATGATGAGGCAAATACGCTCAGTGGTACCTGAAAACAAACAAAAAAAGAAAACAACATATATCGTTATGGACTTTACATGTGTCCCCCAGCAGGTCAATACACCCCGAGGCAAATTCAATTCATATTTTAGAGTACTATATTATGGCTGCCTGTTAAGAGCTCAAATACTAACATGCCACAAATTTCAAGCCCTCCATTTAGCCAGGTAACCATTTTACAGTTGGGTGGACTGAGAAAAATATGGATAAATTGCTTTCCTAGGGCCATATGAATAACAACATGTGTTGTCATTGGAAATCGAACCCACAACCACCACATTACGAGTCTAAAATGCTAATCACTAAGTCAAGCAGCCCCACAATTAATAAAAAAATTTATGCTTACACCTTCTTTGAAGTTCTTTCTTTAAGAAGTCAGAAACGTTTGGGAAAGAATATCTTGATCAGACATTCAGTAACCTAACAGAAAATGCGTACGAATATTTTGAACCTCTTGGCAAAAAAGTGTAACTTAAATGGACTTGAAAAGGCCCTTCACTTGAAAAAAATCTATGAGGCCCCTAAGACAAAATGGAAGAAAAAAACAATAGGTAGAGCCTAAAAAAGAAGAAATATGGCGCCCAAAACCTAGGCTAGATTTAAGTCTAATTCAGATTCGAGATCAAAATCATCTTCCAGACCTCGCTCTAAATCTAGATTATTTAAATTTTTTTCTAGATCTAACACAGATTCTACACAAAATTCAACAAAAAAGTTGCAAAGCCATGAGCCAACAAAACTATAATTTATTTATGCATGTTCATCAGTCTGCCATTTTTTCCAAAATAATATGTGCTTCGACTTTTCACTATTTTATTTTGGTTTCAAAAGTAGACATTAACTTCAGCTTTTTTATATCTAATGAAACAGAAACTGACGCATGTAAAACTACCAAAAAAAAAAGAAAATTTTTTAATCTCTTCACCAAATAATAATTCAATTATTGAAAAAATGAGGATGTCAATTTTGTTGGGGTTTGTTTTCACAGCTTGATTCATGGTGTCAGTTGCAATTTAAAATTAAAATTGAAAGTTTATCCTCAAAGAAAAACAAGTATTGTCATTTTTTTCTATTTTTTCCCTAAATTTTATAACACAGAACTGATGTGATTAAAATAAATGTTAAAAAATGTTCTAGTGGATAAATAATGTCCATCAATTTTATTTGAATGAAATCATGCTGGTTTCTTTTCTAAAATAAACAAGCATGAATGCAAAATCCATAAGCTTTGAAAAGAACAATTGTAGGTTAACGTCCCCATCTCATACTTGAGACATTTATAAAACAAAATACTCACAAAACTTCAAATCTGACTTGCTCATTAGAAAAAAAAATGATAAGTGCAGTCCAAAATCACTGCAGGGTATAGACAACATTGTAACAAAATATTTTTAAGTACAAATATGGCAAACCAAGGGATAAAAACTCTAGTTCCTGAGTCGTAGGATTAAATATTTCAAATGAAAAATCTTACTACATAAAATAGAATTTCATACTTACTTTTCTTCATGTATTTGATTAAATTTTTTCTTTGATAGATTTATCTTCTTAAGAAAACAAAAACGTGTAAAAAATACCCAACATAAATCTATATCCAACCTTTTAAAATACTTGTGAAATACCCTCCAATTTCACGATTTAAGCAAAGACCAAAATAAGAGCGAAAACTAGACATGTGCAGGCCCAGTAGATCTAGACGATACCCCTCAGTCCCCAGTTTGAGACTGGTTGCGAAAAAAAAAAAATCCTTATAAGAGTCGCTGACCGCGCTCACAAGGCCCTACACTGCCCTTGTTCTTCGTCTAAATAATGAAGATAACATGATAAGCACTATTAAGCTGTTAATTTTAAAAAAATATGTTGAACCATAAAATCAAATTCATTCGATTAAAGAGAGCCTAGCGCTTGTTCGGGGGAATTTTTTTAAAAAGTCAGCAAGTGTGGGGTCGAACTCTCACATTCGCACACCTCTACTTTCACATTATTAGCACAGCATTCTAACCAACTGAGCCACCAGCCCTCTGATAACTTAGACAAGCTGAAGGAAGTGATGGCGGTTGTGAACCGCTAGTGAGGGAAGATTAAGACTGAAAAAAAATATTAATGGATAGATATCAAGGTTTCAAATCTAGAGCTTAAAGCAAAGCCAGATTTTAAATGTCAAAAGGGACCTTTCCCAGATTGAATTTTGACTGCTCAACAACAGGTAATAGTACTTCTCTTGCAATCTCTCTAGCTCTATCTTTGCATCTCTGTTTGTACTTGACTGTCTGTCTCTTGCTTTCCCACCTTCCCATTTGGCCTAAAACCATGAGTCTCTACGAGTCTACTGCAGCTCACTCTGTCTAGATTCAAGATTCAATTATACTTTATTGTCCTCTTCAGGTTCTCCTTTTTGGTCAGAGCATCAATACATATTTTAAGTGAGTGAGACAAACAAAGGAATTAACATACAGAAAAAACATGCTAAAATTACAGTACTCATGCTTACACACATAATTTGTGCATAAATATTACTGTATATAAAACAAAACAATTTTTTTTTTTTTAATAAGTACATCTGTTGGTACATGTCGTCTGTAACCGTTATATTCCTCCTCTTCATCACAGTTCACATCTCTACGCTCTCTTTCTCTCTCTCCCTTAAAGTTAGATGTCTGTTTGTAGGCCTGCATGTCTGTCTGTCTCTTCGTCTCCCATCTCCTCTTTTCGCCCTAAACCATGAGTTTCTACTGCAAGATTAATATTGATAACATACATCTAGATCTAGATAAGATTGTATAAATCTAGCAAGATGTTTGTTTATGCCACTATGTGGATTTAAAACACCTGAGTATAGATTAGTAACGAGGGACAGATAGTCTAGATCTACTTGGCTCACAGCTGTCAGCTGAATGGGACATGACGTCATGACTCTTTCTGACCTCCGCAAAAACACCTCTCTAAAGTGGAC
>BMAT01004146.1:167219-185730 GCA_019649035.1 Elysia marginata | reverse complement strand
TAGCATGATTAAGGAACTAGACCAAGACAATGTCTAACTTCGTTACAGCATGCCAGTTGTTAATTAGCATATAAAGCAAAAATACTCAAAACACAACAAAAATTTCTCCAGGATTAGCCTAAAAACGACAAGATTTTAGCGCATGTCTACAGAATGACACACTACCCTACATATCTACACAAAATTTGGGCCTTTTAGCCATTTTCCTAACCCACAGCGGTTGGCAAAAAAATTCTCTCTCTTTTTTTTAGATATAGGATATCACAAGCTTAAAAATGAAGCATATTTACCTGGGTAAAAATCATTTGCTTTGGACATTTTAACCCTAGCGCCAGCCTCTTTCTGTATCTGGGCTATGGTTTCTCCACCTTTTCCGATGATAGCTCCAGCTGCCACACTAGGAACCAAAATTTTCAGATGTATGTTATCTCCTGAAAAATACAAAACAGTAAGTTATTAAATAGTCAGCTTCAGAAGTAGCAAACTATAATTTTAACCACTACTATAATTACAATGTAATAGTTTACACCATTTCAAAAGGTGGAGCTAAAACCAGCACTAGATCTATATAAGGAAACTATGTTGTAATATATGTATCTTATCTTCTACATTTTAGAACTGACTGAACAGCTGTTTTTTTTAATAAATGAAAGTTACCAAAATAGAAAAATTCTGTATTAAGATCTAGACTAGATCTAAAACTAGAAGCCAAAATCGATCGCACCACTGTATAGTCACTTAGTGGTTAAGCACATTAAAATTTTACATTCTCAATAAGTCACAATAAGTAGCAAACAGCACGTTAAAAATATTTTTGACATGAGTGTTTATTTTGGTACAAAGTGTTAGGGTTGTTAGTCTTTTTGTATCCATTGACACAGAGCAGCATTGCATTTGTAAAGAAGGTAAATTGGAGCTAGAGAGTAGGGGGGCAAATAAGACCTAAAAGTAGACCACATTAGTCTAGATAAAAAAAGAACAAAAGACCTTTAAATATATCTTATGGTGATGTGGATTGTCAAAATGGACAAAAGTCGAACAATATTTAATGGAAAAAATCGATATAGTACAAGATAAGAAATATCACTTTAAAGACCACAACAGTTAAATTTTATATAAGGAAAAAAATGTTAAACATAACAAGGGTGACTTTGAAAATGTTTCAGTCATTTAAACTGATATGATTTACCAACCATGTGAGATCATTGCAGTGATGCAACTTTGTGAAAAATAGCACCTGTGTGTGCATTTTGACTTCCTTTTTTCATTTTTGAATGCAATTCGGTCAAACCTGCCCAAGGTGACCACGGTAGATCAACAACAATTGTGGTAGTGAGGGACAGGTGGTTGAATTGGGCATCATACTTATAAAGCTGTACAATGCAGTACTTTTCATTTCTGTTGTAATCTAGCAAACAACATTTTTCTGAGTTCCCACTGGTTTCATTTAAGCAACAAATAGTATATTGGATAAATAATTTAATAGAGAATGGGATGTGGCTAATTGGTTGTTCTCAGGTCAAAAGGGGTTGCATTGCAGAGGTAAAAAAAAAAAAACAAGAGCAGAGGAGGTATGGGGCATATCAGAGTACCCGAGTGGTGGCTCAATAGTTCTTCTCAGGTCAAGATGATCGCATTGCAGAGTTGTTTTTTTAAGAGATTGTAAAGAATAATGAGAAATATAAAGCTGCCTGCGTTGGTTTTGGTGAGCTGGTCACCATGCAGGGCATCAAAATGTAGAAAAGATGCAAGGGAATCGTAGGAAAGTGGTTGCCAATACGGGTGGTTGGCTAGGCATGATTCAACTGTAGGCCATGAAAACATAACTTGGAAACTTCTGGACTATTTTGCCAGTTTTCAACAGTTTTAATTTTTTATTAAATCATCTAGATGCAAGATGTGACAAGTGATGGAAAGGGTTGATTCTTTTCTTTTCTTCTTGGCAAGGAAGATTGGCTACAAAGATGATCAAGGGAGTAAAGTTTGACAAACTTATGCTCTCCAACCCCTTGTGAGAGGGTGCATTATTCTTCAAAAACAGCAAATGCCACCAAATTTTATTTGAGCGAAATTTCACAAACAAGAAATAATTGCTTAAGCAATATAACCACATGCAAGTAAATCTTATACATAATAATCATATAACATTATACCCACTATATATAGGTGTATGCCAACTAAATGAAGCCTTAATAATGAGATGTTAATGGAATTGCCTGATTCAGGTCTGTAAACCTTGGTCAACACGCTATATAGTTTGGTGTTTGCTGTGAACTCTGTGAGGCTCTATCGACTTAATAAGCTTTTCTTTTACTTCTAATGTACTTTCTAAATTAAGCGAAAAGAAACACATGACTCTTGAAAGATCTATCAAACTGCTACAGGAAAACTTGACTGCTATGGAAGCTGATGTGCTCAAATAATCATGCGCTTAAATCGAGAATGCAGCACAAAACACAAGGTGTACACCCAGTCTTTAAAACTTCATGATTCAATGAATTCTTTCCATGTTAGAATTTTTCTGATTGAGATGGTGGGTGTACGATGTGCACATAATTTTAGTTTGAATAATAAGAGGACAACCCCCTAAATCATTTGCTTTGCCCAAAATATAGTTATAGGAAATGTATCCCAATTATTACCACACCGGGCATACATGGCTTTAAAAAGTTCAAACACAAAAAAATGATATAAGAATTTTTTTTCTATTAAATTTAGGTTGCTATCCATTATTATCACTATAAACATTTGCCGTTTTATTATTATTACAACAGGGATAGCACTCAATTTTTTTTCGTAATCACTGAAAGCCCTCGCACTATGATCTCGCGTATATTAACGAAAAGAAAGGTTTCATCGATAGGCATTGAATTGGCATTGTTCAACGGATCTATCTTGATCAAATGTGTGTGTGTCATTCAGTTTCTCAGGCTTTGAAAATAACGAAAACAAATGCAAAATAGCACCTCTGTTACTATTACAAAGTTGAGGCAACAAATATTGAAAATTTTGAAATTTGTAATCAATTACAAAATATCAACATTAATTGAGTCGTTTTTTTAAACGTCGGAAGGAAAGTATATATTCATTAATGATTCGACTTCAGCACGAGTTAACCGGTAAACATGTGTAGGACTTGATTGGATGGAATATTGAAGGGCATGGCGAGTTTAACTTATATTCGCTAAAAATATTTTAGTTTTTACAATTTTATATTTCGACTCCTATTCCCAAACGTGCGCTCTCTTCATTTTACCATCCCTACAGTCGTTGATAAAAACACGATTAAAATAAGCCGGTGCATAGAGCATAAAATAAGCCGGTACATAGAGCGTACGTGTTGGAAATAGACAAATGTATAAGAAAGTCACATTTTTGGAATAAGACATGTCTAAACAATAAACTTATTAATTCGCTCCCTCGGTCGCTACCGCTCATACTGGGGGACTGCAAATAAAAAAAAAACTTGTGGGTGTCTTTTTTTCTTTTAATTCTATCCATTGGAAAATATTTTACGCCTGGCACGAGCCACGCACACACCTGTTAGAATGGAATGAAGGTTAAAGTGCAAGGTCGAGCGGGCGAAAGATTCCGGTAATAAACTGGCTCTGCCTTATGGTATATATTCTGATGGGGAGCGCGAGTTCAGCCGAAAGTAGTTGACTGTTGCATCATGTTGATTTTAAATATCAATATGCCTTTAATGCTTGCTAACCGATCCGTGTTTCAGGTCTTTGCAAAGCATGCCAGTCAAAGTGAGTAGAAAGACTTGGGTTTTTTTTTCCATTTAATAATGATTCATATCAGTGCGGTTCATGCTTTCGTTCATGTCAAAATTTATTCAGGTCTTACGTACGTTAAACATTTAGAAGAGAATGAAAATTGAAATGGAACATGGGCTACAGAATGTGTAAAATACGTAAGTATTATGCAAACTGAAAGTAACATATCTCGACTCAGTCTCAAATAATCTAACCCCACTGATCAGTCTCAAGAAAGTTGCCAAGTCATCATTTTTGCCAAAGCGCCAGTAATATCAAAGCCTAGCAGTATTTTGCCTCAGCCTGTCTGTGCGAAACGACTGGTGGTGGTAAAGCCCGAGAATCGATACTCCCACCGAAAGCACCTTACACGCCGGAGTTTACTGAAACACACCAAGCCCGATTCACAAGATCCTACCAGCAAGATGCATTGAGGCGGAGTGGAGAGGGTAAGGGCGAGGGCGGCAGTAACACAGGCAGAGGAATAATATAGATCGATAACAGCGAACGTCGCTCAGGTCTAGATCTAAGCCTGTCGTGAGACCGCAGACGCCAGGTTTGCCCAAGCACGCAGGATCTTTTGCTTACCTGGCGGCTTGAGCCCAGATGTAAGACCGTGTTACAAACGAAAGATAGAATACTTATAGGATGCGCCACGGCATCAGAGGTACATGTATCTAGACTTACATAATGCTAGTGATTAAATTACGCACGGTTTGAAGCGTGTTTATCAAGAACAATATATAAAAGCCAAACCATTATGATTTTTGTGAGCATATTTAAAAAAAAATTAACTCTATCCTTGGGACATAATCCAAGCTGAGAACCCACCATCAGACCTGCCACTCCCCATAATATCGAGACAAACGATATGCGTTTAGGGGTTTTAAAAAATCTGTATAGCCATAACCGGTACTCACAAATTCTGGCACTTATTGAGTTAAAGCACTAGCAATGCAATTGGATGCAATTGGATTTAAATTGTTTAAAAATAGAAACAAACAAGTATAGTAGTTTACTATACATACACGTACTACCATGTTCCATGCAATACAATGCTGTACAATACTTTAGGAACATACTAGTATTATCAACATAACTGTATGATTATTAAAAGAAAATTTAGGAAAAACCAGGCAATCGATTTTACTGAAGTTTAGCCCATTGAGTGAGTAAAAAAATCCGTATGTTTAAACAAGATTCAGAAAAATCCAAAAACAGCTACATATCAATTGTAAAAAGATATCCCACTGCCATGCTATGTATGAGGGAACAAAAGTTCCTAAAGCAGATCTTGTGACATGTTTTTGTTCGTCTTTAAATCAAAGATTCACCATAGGTGAATAACTGCCAACCCCTTATAAACTGGCCATCCTATTTTGAAACCCACCGTTCCAGTATTTTCCAAGGGATTTCAGTATTCACGAGAACAATAACCCTAAGTTCAGACATTCACTAAACTTGTACATGAGGAAATTGTTTGCAGTAGGTTTTGAGCCTACAGTTTTAATCAAGTTATTGTTTTAAGAAAATTAGCTATTCGTCTGAGAGTAAAACATAAATTTTAACTAATAATTGGAGAAAATATGACTTTGCATATTTTGCTTGTGGAGTCCTCACATTATATAACTTTATGATTTTCCACAACGTTAATGATCACTTTTCTCCCAAGTTAAAGTTTTTTTCAATAATTCAGGTTTGACGTCAGCACTCCAGCATTTAGGTAGTCATTATGGTACTAAAATATTGAAATCAGTACTAGTGTTAGCAGCTCCGTATGAGACTATTGTCAGTGCTGTTGGGACCGTATGTTAATTCGCCTCACTCTCGGTGCCTGCTTTGCATGAGCAACACAAATAGAATGGTTGACTGTGTAAAAGCAAGATCAGTTTAATTGTATTGGTTTAGAGCAAAGGTCGCCTTTACTTTGAATCTTTCAAGGCTAACCAGGGAGCGAAAATTAAAAGATAACGGGCGATTTGTGAGATGAGTTGAAAGTTTTTCCAACGGAGGAGGTATATTTGAAGGAAAAAAAAGGATTTCCTAGCACCAGCTTCTTTCCCGAGTGAAAACAACAACTAAGGCATGGATTAAAAGTATGAAGTGAAGCATATATTTTGATTCGCTTTCAGCCTAAGGAGACTTCTTCTCCTAGGATGGGTAACGGGTCCTGGTGTAGCTGAGGCCGACAGCAATACTGGCAAAATGCCGGCCGGCTTGAAGGCCTAGACCTCTCGACGTGAACGATCGACCTTGGTATTAAAATAGAATAGGCCTATTAATTTACTATTCAGATTGAATGTGGCATAAACCTTCAGCACGTGCTGATTTACTGTCCGTTACAGTAATAAGAATGCAATTAAGGTAGTAAAAATCGAACACAATCGATGACGAAAAGATTTCGTCTAAATAGAAATTCACGCACCCAGGAAAAAGATAAAGCAATTGTGATTAAAAAGGGGGTTATCATTATGTTGCGTGTTAAAGGTTGTGATATCATAATCATAAACGCCTCGTGCCACTTGCTGATTATATAGCAAACGGTTTTCGCGCATTGCAGATGCACAGCTGACCTAAGCATGCTGTATGTTATCTGCTGTTATCAAACGGGATTTGTGAGCTCGAAAGTCGCAAGGCAGTAGCCTTGGTGCGAGTTTAGACGCAGATCAACACAGCGTTGGAAAAAAGTGGAGTGAAACAATTGCTCTAGGAAGTTTGCTTCATTGCTACTTTACAAACCAAAAGCTTATAACAGAATCCGGTCTGATACGCCAATGCAAAGTTTTACCAGGACAGTAAAGGTAAAGCGCGATTTCTGTACACGTGGCACATTGAGAACCAAGCCTAATTACCTTCAACTGCGCGCGGTGCTTCCTGGCCATAAGTAGTCGCTAGAACGCACCCTTTTCTGCCAGTTAAAAATAAATAAGTACAACACAATCCTGTTTGTAACACAAAAAAAATACGCGGGCATACTGAAGATCTATGAATGAGAAAGAGACGGGTGGTGCTGTCATTTACTTATGCTGAGAGCTGTGGTGTTGCTTCTGATCAAATAATTGCTTTAACTTAAAAAGCGACAATTAATACCAATAATGCTTTGCATTTCCTTCCAGGCATACTTCTAATTCTATCCAAGGCATTTCTTTTTAAAGTCTAAAATACACACCTTGCATTTACTTCCAGACATACCTCTAATTCTATCCATGGCATTTTTGATAAGTTGAGCACTCCTACCTGACAACAAAACTGTTCGAGTGGCTATGGATTTTACCAGCTTATGCAACAAGTTGTGGTCTTATTCCACGCAGATGTGTTCTATAACAGTTTAAGGCAGCGTTTATACATCCCATTAAGTTCTTAGTGGCTAACTTACGGTCTACTTGAGGTGCGGAAACTTTAAAAACGAAGAGCTACAATTTCAAAGGCCTCAATATATCATATTTCTAATCCATATTTTCAAAAAATAAGCACATATATCAATGTACTTTTTATAGAAACTATTATGTACGTACATTAAATGGGTGATGATAATCACTCTTTAAAATAGGGTTTTAAAGTTCAAATCACATTTCAAATTTATACAGACCTAGTGAATCTATTGACATAAACACCCTTTTACCAATGGCACTACTCTTAAGGGGAAAGTTGTTAAGATGCACAAACGATACTACAGAAAAAAAAACTATTGTAGAGTTACGTCTTATCCTGCAATAATATCTAATGTCCTTCAACCCCCATCCCTTCCTAAAGCCTAAACAGACATAAACTTTGGGTTATTGGGTGAATTATATCACATGGGTGATCAGGCTAAGCCAATGATTTGATTGACCAAGTTGACCTAAAACATATGAAAACAAAAAAATTGGATTATAGTACCTAACCTCTATAATAACTTTAGGAGCAAGACAATTTTGAAGTAAGCAAAAAAAAAATAAAATAGAAAATGGCTGGCTGCATAAATAAAATGTTAGAGCAGAATAAGATTTCATTTCTGCTTTTGTTCCATGTAATAAAACAAATAGTCAATGGAACGACAACAATAACTTTTCACAAGATCACCATAATACACATGTATACATGCAATAAATAGGCAGGCCAAACACAAACAAACATCAGCAAGAGACAGACAGGATGAGATAACAGAAAGAATGTTGTGAGTTTTGAATGTGGTTTACGAATTGAGAATAAAGATGGAAGAGAAGAATAAACAGTTTCACAATTTTAAAAAAATTGAAATTGTAAGGTTAAGAAAGCCTTTAATAATTCGTTTTCACCTGTTTTTTTTTATAGGAAAAAAAAACAGCTTTAATTATCAGGGATGTAAATGACCAATGAAAAAAATCAGAACAAGACTAGAGATTGTTAGTCTTATTTCAAATACCTGTAAAATAGCTTTCTCATTTGGTGTGATTTTCATGACATAAAACAGTACCTATAGAGAAAGGCCAGTCTCAAACAGTTAACAAGCCCATAGGCCTTTGTAAAGTAGCTTGAGGGGTCACTTGCATGCAAGCATTGGATTATAAGTTTTGAATTTTTTTTAACGAAATCCAGTTCAAAATTTTCAGCTTAATTCCCTGGCTATGCAAAAAGAGAAAAAAAAAGCTGTAGCCAAATCAAATCATAGAAATTTAAATCCATTTAGTATGACTGATTGTAAATCTTTTAAGAAAAGAGTTTGGACCTGATAATCATTGTGTTTTACTATAGAAAAAGCAGTTAAGGACTCACACAAAATATCTTTAAAAATAGATGTGGAACAAAAAAGTAAAGCCTGGAGCAGATACAAGTGACTAATTTTCCAATATTGCAGCATTCTGGAGCCCACCTTTGGCTTTTCTGACTGACAAGAAAAATGTAAGTGGTAAAGAAGGTGGAGTGTTTTCTTTTGGTTTGTTTAGAGAGCCTTTGAGGATGGGAAACAGGTTGCACAGCAGCCAGGCTCTACCAAACAGTCCCGGCGAAATGTCTTACAACACACAATATTCTTCAAAATGATTGCTGATTGTTTTGTTTTAAGCTCATAATCATATATACTAGCAACTGATCCATCTATAGGTGATAATCTCAATGATGAAAAATTGAAGGCTGACAAATTATGAGCCTGTTTATAGCATTTCTTTCTCAAGATCTTTTTTTTCTTTACAATTCATTGGCAATTGTGTATGTTGTAATTACGCGCATTCAACTAAAAAACATTTGTGTTCACCATGTTTTCAATGAGTAAATGTGTTCCTGCCAAGCAATGAATCTTGGGTGCAAATTGTATAAACAGAGATATAGTATCATGAACCATGTATTATTGAGTTTGCAGGAAAACTGAGTATGACTAAGAAAAAGACTTACTTGAAGCATCAGATGCAGAGGCATCCCCTTCACCTGTGCCCATTTGTCCTTGCATGGCATCTGGGTTTGTTTGCCATGTCCCTCCAGCTGGACTTCCATAGTGGAGAACTGAAGAGATCAAGCAAAACAAATAAAAATATATAAAACCAGATAAAAAGGAAAAGAAAAACTGCACAGAGTTCCTTCTTGCAGAGACTGAGAGATGAGACTCAATACTAGACATTAACCCTATCGGTATGATATACTGTATCTAGTTATATTCATACATTAAGGGTAACTGTGTGCCCTCAGATTTATTAATTGTAAAAAGAAATTCTCATTCATTGGTCAGAGTTGATAGTGTGGCCCCAGTAGGCTTAACTGTGTAACAAAAAAGTAGGGATGGAAAAAAAGTATTTAGAGGAGGATGATAAAGAAAGGGAGAAAAGAACAGGAGAAGAAAGGTAAAGAAAGAGGGAAAGTGAGGATGAGGAGAGGGAAAGAAAGATAAAATGGATAAGGAGGATTGGGGTGGGGGAGGGGGAGAGGCAGAAAAAGTACTTGGAATAAATACTGGTATCACTATTAATAGTAGTAGTGGTAGTGGTGGTGACAATTATAGTGCTAGTAGAAGCAATAGAAGCAGCAACAGCAGCTGCAGTGGTGGTATTATTGTTAGCAGTACTAGTAGAAGGAGAGGACCCCATTTTTGTTTTAGTAGAGCTAATTGCAGCAGTACCAAAAACAACAGTAGAAGTTGCAGTAGTATTTGTAGTACTTTAATCATTAGTGCTAGTAGCAGTAGTTGTACAGACAGTAATAGTACTTGTAGGTTTTGTTGTTGCTGCCTTACTACTAGCATTAGAAGCAGTAGTAGTTGGGAGCTTGTTTCCTTTGTTACCCTGAACTACGGATAAGGTTACCTATGGCTATCAGTGACCACTACTTGAAGATGGTGGTTTTTTGAAAGACCCATGATCAGTCCAACAGAAAACACTCACATGCTACTGCTAGTTTAATTTGAGATTTGTCAAAATAATTATAAATTTTTTTATTTTTTTCAAAAATAACAGTACTGAATAGCTTGATGACTTGATCCAATTATTACAAGTATTCTAAAACTATGTAAAAGTAATATAGTTAACCCAACCTGCTCCACAGTACAGTTTTCTAAATATAATTGTAAGCAGTCTTAAGTAAAAGAGTGTGTTTGTGAAATCTGGTGTGATCTTTTTTTTTTAATCTTCCCCAATTCAAAAAAAAATTTTTTTTTGTTGAACTTATCTAAAGAAAATGCTTAAAAGAGCAAAAACATCCATGAGATTTTAAGCCCAAACCAATAGTTACAACACTTTTGTACATGCACACATATATGGCTCTACAGCTTTAAAAAGTTAAAACAAATAAGCATGAATTAGTTTCACTTAGAAGCCTTAACAATTGTTCAACTTATACAGAACTTAAAGGAAAATAAATTTCATAAAAATCAATATTAAATATACTTCTAAGTTCAATAACGTATCCATGGACCAATTAAAAAAGTCTTAGAAGGAAAAAATACCAATTTGGTCAAGTCCAACAAGTCTATAATAGTGTTCTGATTTCATTTAAGGACCTTGTATACATCCAATGTCCGATTTTTAAAAATTTTTAGTCAGACTCCAATGTTTAGGTGCAAGAAAAGAAAATATCGTACCGTTAGTAACGTTATCCGGAACAGCACTGATGAGCGTGTCTGCAAAAACAGTTAAAAGTAACAATTCAAGAGCGGTACATTATGATTTTCTTGTGTAAAAACAATATTGGGTACTTAGCTCGGAATGAAATAAAAAATATATTGAGCAATAAGGTTAGAAGGAATTTATTATTTTATGGTTAATGAACAGGGCCTAAGATTCAGGGTTTGTAAGAAGGAAGCCACTTTGCCTTCTTTGCTTACTAAGACCAGCTAGCACAGGTCTATAATACACTTTAAATTTGTTACATTAACTTAAGAAGGGAACATGTTTGGAGACTCTTTTCTAAAAGGAGTCAACTGCTGTAATAACTAATATTACTGAGTATGTAAGAATATACACTTTTACACCTTACCTTAACTTTAAGACTAAAAATAATCAAAACCTTAACTTATATCTCTTTTGTCTTTAATTTACAAGTGTTTTTGTCATATGTCTAGAAAATTTCATTTAAAGCAGAATTCCACTTCAAAATGATTTATTAGCATGTGAGAACTTTAAACTTATGTCTCTTTGAAAAATTAGAACGGGTGCTAAAGGCTTACAGTTACAAGTCAATAAAATCAAGAGTTTGAATGATAACATTTAAAAAAAAAGATCTATCAGTATCATGCCATATGTACTCTAAAAACTTACATTATTACAATATTTGGTAGAATATTTCAATTTGCAATAGAACATGGGTGATCCCCAAATAATCCTTCCTGGTTAAAACCTACATTCTTAAACTTTCAGAAAAGACCCTCACTGAAGTTTCTAATAACATTTCAAGTGTAAGAGATACAATTAGAGAATGTATAGTCTTGTAAATTAATCCCAATATGTTCACATAGAGAATGTCAAAACTAACCATTGAACTTCATAAAAATGAGCATTGATTATACGAAAGACATGATTTGAAGTTTGTCACATAGGCTATATATGCAAACTCAAAAGTACCTGCAGAATAAGAATCTTTAGAAATGAGTAAATCATCCTAATTTTAAATTTAATATCTGCTTTAGGGTCTAAAGGCAGATTTGTAAAATAAATTCAACTAACGGTAATGATTAAATCTCTAGGAATTGGGAATATTTGACATTTGTACAAAATCAGTTTAAAATTCATTTTAAAAGGTTCAAAATGAGATAGCTTGACATGGATGGAGGGTACACAAATTAAAACTTTAGTAGCTTATGATCATAGGTGTTTCATAGTAGTAATAACAGTTAAAGCTTCCATCCTTTTTTCAGAATGAATTTGAAAAGAACTCTCAAGGTCAAACTACAGTGCAGTGTGTTTAAGTCAAAGTGCTTGGGAAAAGCTAATTCAGTTTGAACTTTTAGAACTTCAGGTTAAAGGATACTTGACAAAGAAGAAACTTCTACTACTAGGTGGGATCCTAAAATTAATTCAAAATATCAGTTTGACTTAACATGTGATTTTTTATTCCTCATTTCCACTCCTAGTCCTACACTAAAAATATGTGAAATATTTCTGTCAAAATTGTTAACGCAGTGTGCCAGAATTATTTTTTTACTCTTTTTAATAAAGTTGTCAACTCTCAGGTTTTTTTTTACCCTTAGATGCTCCCAGCATTGCCTGTTTTTCTGTCCACACTTTGAGGAAGTCTACAGTGAAAGAGTGTTTGTCAAAGTTTGTACAGGAGGGAATAAAAAGTGTACAAACCTTAAGTAAATGCTGTGAGCATCCTTATGGTAAAAACAGAGTTAGTAATGCTCAGAGAGTTCTTATGGTCAAGAAGAGTCAGGGTAAATTTTTAACTATTGCAACAATTGCATAAGCACTGAGATATATCCTTTCACTTTTACTTTAGTCCTTGACCTAATAGTAATGTTTAGTAATAATAAAATTACTGGACCGCTATGCTATTGCTAAGCATAGTTGAAAGGCAGATTAAAATTAGATACTTACACATGATGTGTAAGCATGTGACATGAGAGTATTGAGACTGTTTTGATAAAAAAAGTGAATTTTGAAAAAAATAGTAAAAATTGAACAAAAAAAAATCAAGATTTGTAATTTTACTGCTATCTATCTATCTGGTGCATCATTAAAATTGTGTTGATGAACTGTGACCAATGTAATTGTAAATAAATTCTGACAGCCCAACCTTATTTTATTGGAGAAAACTGTTGGCCTATCGTTTTCTTTAAATAATGTTCAAAGCATATGGAAGTAACCTTTGCCTTTTAAAAGTGGTATAATTTGGCCTATGATTTTTTATTACAACTATATATAAGGAATGTACCTGCTGGCTTTTAGTGATAAGAAAACAAACAGAATTAAAAAATTATTACTAACAGCTTGACTAATAAATTAATACTAAACAAAAGCAAATTCATTCTGTAAACAAAATAAATCTTACTTTTAAAGTTAAACTCGATGGAAGATTGCATGACGAAATGTAGTGTTTAAACTACATTTATATACATATGAAGGTAAAAACTTGACCTTTTTTTAAAAAAAAAAAGACGTGCACTTACAAAGTAATCACATATGATATTTATGCTATAGAGCTGCTACGATATCTTTCCTTATAATACATTACTATTGAATTAGGTAAACCTGAATTTTAATTTAATGTTAGTGCATTTTACGGAAAAAAAAAAACCAAGAAAGCACATGATTTTGATGCTCCATCCATCGAGTTTAACTTAAAATAACATTGAAAGAAAATGACGAAGAGGTTGCACATAGTTGTCAATGATAGAGCGAGTAACAATGGCGGTGGCATTAAGTCAATGTGCATGGACCGATGCATCGATGGTTTGAGAGCCAAAGGCAATGATTTAAATGTTTTTTTAAAGCAATTTCAGAGATAATCTAGAATCTCGCTTCAGCCGATGATATACCCCCTTAATATTTCAGGAAAAAAGAAACAACCTATTCCGATAGTCAATACTGCTTCTACTTCTAGCCTAAAGCTACGTTGGCCTATCCTTGTGCTAATTGCTACCATGATCAATCTAAACATCCATCACTGTCCGCAGTCCTCTGAATTCACATGGTGTCACCAGCCTAATAATTGATGAGGGCAATGTTAAATTCACATTTTTTCTAGCAAAGTTTCCTCAATCTCAAAGAGAAATCCAACATAACGATATAAATGTGCGTCTACATTGTGTAATGCTAGATCAGTTGAGACGTGCAGAAACTTGTGAACCACAAACTTCTTGAAAAGCGAAGTTAGGTCATCAAATCTGTGAAAACAGCAGTGTGCCGCTAAGAGACACGGTGAAAATCCTTTGTAACCCGTCCCCAAGTGCAAGTTGATAATCAAATTTGTAGACAGAAAATATGCTACCATTGTAGAGGAATGCAGATGAAGTTGAATCAATGATCAATGTTGATGCAATGGATGATGGCAAAAACGTGAAGGGGAAAAATGTGTTAAAATTGCATCATCACCTTGAAAGACTCTTGTATCAAGTTCACTCATTGTGCTGTGTTTGTGATGCTTGGATCTCCCAGGTAGCCTGGCTGGAGAAACTAGTCTACAATTGGTTGCTGCCTATCAGCCCTGTTGCCTCTGCACTTTTTTGCTATGGAAGAAATTTTTGTGTGGTTGGTCCAAATAACCAAGTAAGAAAGTTAAACCATCAAGATGAATTGCTTTTGACACGTTGGCAGTCTATTTCAGAGCACTCACAGCCACAGGTATTTACTTTCCTACATCTAGATCTAGATCTACGAGTCTAGATGCTACAGTACAATAGGATGTGTTTTGTTCTGCCACTGTCAGTCCAAGTGGATGTCACTGGTTTCATTCACTGACCTACGATGAATGAGGATAAATAAGCAAGGAATGGAATATTATGTGAAAATTATACTTTAATATCATTGAATTAGTTAAAAGCTAATGTAAAGATATTTTAAGTCGGTCAACGTCATAGTTTTCCGCTTAGTATGCATGCCCTTCGAAGCCCTACTGAGGTGACCGCAGCACAAGATGACTTCCGTCAGATTTCGCATACGTTACCGTTCATTCGAATTAAATTTTTATTCATTATTTAAAGCTTAATCTACTTACTGGTCCACCACATACTTGAAATTTGAAATATTTTACACACGAAAACAACTGATAATGTTGTAAACCAAGATCTATGCAAAAATTGACGTGTCAAACTGGGCGTGCATGCCCTTACATGAACCACCTAACGAAAGTCGGAACGGGCACTTCATGTGGTTGAAATTCTAAAACAATAGCATCAAAGGCGAAAGAAAACGCTTGACAGAAAGCTTTGCTATTTCTTTATTTCATTGCATAATGCTTCATACTAAAATGAGCAACACTATGAGACACCAGCATCTATTTTAGGACTGAACTTGCAGAAACTTAGATCACCGGCTGCGAATTCTATAGCCGCCATGTTGGCCTTCATCGATACGACAAGGTGCAAATTCTTCGCTCCTAAATTAAAACGATCGAAAAAACATCCTAACCTCCGCCCTGATTAGATCTCTTGGTGACCCCATTATCTGTTTCTCCATCTAACGGCCTTTTTCTTGAGTCAGAAGTGTCCATTTCAGTACCATTCGTGCCGTCGTAGTTCATTGCAGTGTCCGTTTTTGAGGGCCCAGTTCTCGTGGGGTAACGAATCGCCGGTACGATCACGAGATTTTAGGTCAGCCAACAACCCATGTGCGATTTCTAAAAAAAGACATAGCCAAGGCCTGGGTAAGATATCCCAGGAAGGTTTTAGGCCTAAAATGTTTGAAAAGTCGATTTTAGGAAGTTATAGGATTAAGAATTCGTGTCTATTTCCTTTAAAAGTTGTGGAAATTAACAATGTTGACCATGACAAATCTTCTTTGAACAAAATCCGGATTCCAAAAGGTTTTAACAAATGGGTCAGGTCATGTACTTTACACGTGCAACAATCAGGTGGCCACGCCCCCTGTCATGCGTAGACCTTTTCTCACATCGAGGCGAAATATTTTTTCCCTTTAATTTTTTTCTAATTAACCCCCAAACGCATACAATAATTATGTTTTGATAAGAAATTACACTGATTGTCAAAAACGCCATGTCCCTACAGAATGCAGTGCTCATAAGGATTACTTTTCTGTAGGCCCATAGTTACTCGGAAGTCATAATATTTCGGCTGTAGGCTACATTGTACCGATCTCACATGAACATTACAGGACTATTGTTCCCCTAAAAAAAACATAAATGAACTAGCACCTACATTGTAATGGTCAGTGAGATAGAAATACTAGGATAAATGTAGTGTCTTTGGTGCTATTGTTCATCGAAAGGGGAGCAAAACAAATGCTATACTCTGGGGTGCGTCGAGATAAAGATAACAATCAAGTGGATGCACAGGTGATTGATAAAAATGTAAATAGTAAAATAAAAAATTACAATCGCCCAACTTGAATAATAGGGACAAAATAAAAGAAAATAAATTTAAAAAAAAACATTGAAGCATTCAATGGCTTTTTCAGTCACAAACATGCTCACGAAAAAAAAAAAAAACCACATAAACATGTATGAACTGGAAAGAATCATTTACAGGCCGGAAAAAAAGCATGGTGGGTGTTGCGAAGGGCGTTAAGGAAATATAAAGACAGATACCAGTTGAATGAGTTTTGGGAGGAGCAGGGCCGTAACGAGTAAACAAGATTGAGAGCAATATAGAGGAACAGGGCAATGAATGTAGTTGACCAGGGATAGTGGACATGCTAATCTAAGTAGAAATTAAAGAAGAGAGGAAAGGGACGAGACGGGGAAAGGGGTAACTAATGAGGTAAAGAGAAAAAAATGCAAAGCTAGGCCGACAGGCAAAAAACTTATGAATGCTTTCCAAAAAGCACAAGGAGTGGGTGGAGGATGGTGGGGAGGGGAAATCTAGAGCCAGAAGAGCGAGGCACGGTGAAGGGAAAAAAGAAACAGACTAATACTTGGAATAGCCAACAAGATACGTTGTGTGAGTGGATATAACGAGAATTAAAAGAAATGAGGGGACACAGCAAGGTAGAGTAAGATACATAGAATTAGAAGAAAGAGACCTCCAATGTGCTGGAAAGGCGGATGAGGTAAGTGACTATTCACAGATGTAAGAAGTGGTCATTCCCACCTCACCTCTCTCTCTCTCTCTCTCTCTCTCTCTCTCTCTCCCTCTCTTTCTCTCTCTCTCTCTCTCTCTCTTTCTTTCTTTCTCTCTCTCTCTCTCTCTCTCTCTCTCTCTTCTCTCTTTCTTCCCCCCCACATGTCAATAAGACAGATGATGTGATAGAAAGCAAGAGATACCGTAAAATACTTATTAGTTGCTCAGCGAATAGATTAAAAATTAAAAGACGGAAAACAGGTAAGAAAAATGATATAATTATAAATATAGTTTCATGTAGAAAAGACTTATACATTTTGTAATATATACATGTATATACAAGTATGTTTGAATAGCTTGTGAAATTTCTAACAAAGTGATTGGGAAGGGAGATAAAGAAAAATATGCATGTTGAAACATATACGAGGTGAGAAAACGAAAAAAAAAGAGACAGAGCGGGAATGAGAGGCGACAAAGCGGGGAAGAAAGAGATAAAATAGGGAAAAGAGAGGGGAGGGTTGTTCAAGGTAACAACAGATTTTCAACGTCTCTGGATTTACAATTAAAACCTGAAGAATAAAAGAAAATGGCGCAGTGTCGTCATTAGACGAATAAAGAAACCACAACGAAATGAGTGAGGGAAAGGAAATTAAGTGAAGAGGTAAAAGACGGTGTTGTGTCAAATGGCATGACTTAAAACAGAGAAAAAAAATAGAATGTAAAAATTGCAGAAAAATAGAAAAGGTACGGGTTGGGAAGAGGCCATTTTAAATATATTTTAATTACAAAGACTGCTTTTTTTTCATTCTGAGAGTTTGGCGATGGGGACATAAAAGCAGAGATAATTTAAGTAGAGATGTCTCACTCGAGGGGTAGAGTGAGGAAATGATGAGAGTACCGTCCCTTGGGTCTGGCTGGTTAAAGGCCTGAGTGTTTACAAACATGGAAGTTGCGGGAAGATGTGAAGTCCATAGATCCCGTTCAAGATTTAGAAATGGTGGGGAATTTTGCAGTGCTATAAATTGCAAAAATGCAAGGAACAAAACAGAATGTAAAGACATTTCCTTCCCATATGTTTCCCAAGGACGTAGAACGGTAGATTTTATCAAAATAAAGTTATTTTCCGGTAGGCCCTTGATCTAAACTAGAATCTATAACTAATCTAGATTTTTTTAGATTTAGGTAGATCCAGTTTTTAATCTAGATACCATATTTAGATAATTATAAATCTACAATGGTAACTGACTATATTTTTTTTAAATAAAGTCATGTGAATAGACATTCATGGTTTTAATTATAACAAACATTAGCATCTAGATTTTATAGATCTAGATTGTTTCCTTATTAGTTGTTATCATCAAAAGAATAATTCAAATTTTAAAATACTTTTAATTGAAATACGTTCTAGAAAATAAAATTTTCAAGCTGATTGGCATTTGGATTATTGTATGACTTCTCATTGTTTGATTGACTTTATAAATTTATGCAAAATATAATAAACCCTTTGGTGCACTTTTAAGTGCATTTGTGTTGCTATAATTATTGGTTTTATTAGTTTTTCAGTTTTAGTGCACTTATGTTGTTAAAATTGTTGTTTTCGTAGAAGCTTCGTTCATAGTTTATAAAACTTGTG